>UZAN01039551.1:97931-112215 GCA_900618425.1 Echinostoma caproni
CACAAGTCAATTGATATTTCATCGTGTGTGTGTGTGCGTGTGTGTCTCTTTATGTGTTTGTGTGCGGTGGGCTGAATGATTCGTTGTCTGTCATACTAACTCTCATTATCAGATGGGGTCAGTTGGCCCCGTGACCTTGATTACGTGTCAGGGATGTTAGGGTAGTTCAAATGCTCGGGATCTTGATTTCGTCGTTTCTGTTGACACAAGTAGAGTGGGTGTTAATGGCCAAAGATTCGGCATACAAGCGTTTAGTGCATGTTCAAAATCCTAGTTGGAGTATTTTTGGGTTGTCTTGGTCTATGGTGTGACCTTCGGCTAAGGTGTGAGAGGCGATCGTTGAATCTCGTTATAGTTGTGCCGGAGTTGTTTTGTCCGTAGGCCGATAAGTTTCCTTTCTCTTATGCTCGGCTATCGTTGTCTTAAGTCGTCTACTGGTTTTGCCGAATGTATTCTGCGGGGCATTCTTTACAACTGATTTTGTAAATGCAGTTGTTTTCATCTTGCAATTTGGCCGGATCTTTGGCTTTCATGAGATGGCGTTTCAGTGTGTTGTCAACCCGACAGAATGAGTGTATGTTGAAATCGCCGAGAATCTTTCTAATTGCTTCCGAAGTGCCTGATCTATATGGAGTGCCAATAGAGGCCACACGGTCTTTTTTGTCATTAGGTTCTATCACTGGTTTGATCGCTCCTAGTTGCATCTTACCACTAGTGGCGGATAGTTGTTGTCTTCTAGCACTTTTTTGAAGCGTTTCATTTCCATAAAGGTTACGGTGCCACTTGACCCCATCTGATAATGAGAGTTAGTATGACAGATAACAGACAGACAGACACACGCACCCACGATGAAATATCAGTTGACTTGTGATCCTTTCCTCTGGGTCATTTAATTGTAAACCTGCTTTGAGAAAGGTGATCCACGGTAACCGAAACGTCGGCGAATATAATTCTCTACCGACTTCGTTGCGTTATTAACATTATAACATTCACAATAAACACAATATAGTGCAGTATAATACAATACTATGGATTACTTGGTCATCAAGAACTTTATTAACATTCGTATCATTTTTATTGTCATTGATTCACATTTTCTGTCCATATCCGTATTTTGTTTTCTGCGGCACCTTCTAGCTGAAATGTAGCGAAATGATTCCGAAATTCATGTGTGCTCACCTTCAGTGTTGTGCTTTTGTTCCAGTATCACTTTTTTATTTATTTCTGGGCTTATTAATGGAAAACAATTCTATGTTTGTACTACATTTGAAATTTACACTCACAGGAGTATCACATGTTATGTGGAAACACTGAAGCTGTATGAAATGTCCCCAACTGGTTTGACGATACGGGCACATCATTAAAACCTAATCCAAACAATATATGGTACAGCATGCGACCGCCACATCTTATTTCTTGACCAAGCTTTGCAGCATCAATAGTTGTAGAAAATAAAATGTCCCTACATTTGTTGAACTCAGCATATTCCGATACTTTTTCATCTGATTCACCTACAGCTGTGTGACTAAAGTTTGTACGTCGAGGCTGATAAACAAAGGGTCGTGGTGAAGGAATTGCGGATTTTGGCTAAAGGAATTGTGATAATCGGAATAGTACTGAATGTGGGAATAGAAGAATCCGTACCGTAATGCTCGGAGCTGGATTGGCTCCAACTCGGACTGCGGACAACAGTCCTATCACATAACCCTGTGCATCATATGTACTAACTCGGATGTCATGTTCGCCCGGTTTACCATTGGCCAAGCTTCCGGAGCGGTGACTGGATGATATGGAGCTGTACCTGGTCGCGCCTGGATTGCGATCACGTAAGTCTGGAGCACCACAGGAATGCAGGTCCAGGCGGAAGGACTGCTTGTTTCGGCTAAATATTGACGGGAAAAAGGTGTACATGATTAAATTACACCTTTTATTTTTTACAACCAAGTAAAGTCAAGTTGAAAATCTCTTCATTCATCCTAGTGGATGGATTCTCAGCTTCTTCCACTCCAGGAACATACAGTCACAAAGGAACAGTGAAAAAACCGCATCAGAAATTCAAGGGAATGCGGAGTAAAGGTTTGAAAATGAATATCAATTGCGTAGGAAATTCAAATGTTTTCTCCAACGGACACCGTTTTAGCCAGGAATCTCGAAAGATAGGGGATGACGGAAAAACGATAGGCAGTGGTACGAGCATACACCAGTTTATGATGACATCTAGTTACAGAAGTGAATATGAATTGTTTAAGTTCTGAATGTAATGGGTGAGTGATGTCTGATAAAATATTGTCGCAGAAGTTATCGCAACAGGTAAAATGTTTATCGGCGATAAAGTGAAGCAAGTGCAAATAAGGAATACCGCTTGTGCGAGAAATAATTTTAATAGATCGACGTAGAATTACGTAATCCTTAGCTCTAAGACCGACAAACAAAACTGGAGAGCAGTAGAGAAGATGAGTAACAACACAAGAATATGCAATAATCGAGTGAGTGGATACAGTGGAACTTTCAAAGAACGCAAGCGGGAAATAAAGAAACACAATCGTTGAATCTTTCTAAAATTAGAATCTAAATGTGCGGTCCAGGTGAGATCTTAGGAGAGAGTGACACCGAGGTATTGCAGAGAATTTAATGGGGGAACAGGCTGGTTGTCAACATAGAGTACGAAACAGTTCCTTTCAAAAGAATGTAGCCGTTCTCCTATGGCGAGTGAAAAAATGACATCGTTACATATGGAGGCATGGAAAGATAACTTAGAAGACGAGAACCATAAGGTTAAGGCAGATAAACTGGTTTGAAGCGTTGAGAAGCGGAAATCACCTTGGAATTTGGAACCTATTGTGACATCATCAGCATACTTAATGAGAAACTCATCGAGATTAGTGGGAAGGTCACGAATATAGAAAGAGAAAAGAAAGAGAGACAGCACTGCTCCGTGGAGCACTTCTGAGTTGACTAGTGGGAAGTCAAGGGTTCTTCCAAGAAACTCTGTGAATTGTTTTCTACCAGCAATGAATATCTTGGAGTAGAGAGAGGATATTATGGGACAATCCAGCACCTTGGAGTACAGACAAAAGCCTGCTCCTGTCAACACAGTTGAAAGCGTTACTATAATGGAGGAAACACACACGAAATGCCCTGCCGTGCATGTCTAGGGATTGCACAAATGAGTTTACCAAATGAGTGAGGGCATCTAAGGTAGAACGTTATTTGCGATAAGCGAATTGGTCGTTGTCTATCTGCCCAGCCTTAGGAATAATGTTACTAAGCATAACATTTTCGAAAATGTTTGTAAAATAGAGTTACGATGCGATTGGTTGTAGTTTCCAAGCTTCCATTTTGGGGACTGTTGTGATGCGCACAGGTCTCCAACAGTCGACAACGTTTTGTTCCTCGAAGCAACGGTTGAAAATACCGGCAAGTGGCTCCGCCAGATGATGCGCACATTCCCTGAGGACGAACGGACATAGTCCGTTGGGACCGGAAGCTTTTGATGTTTTGAGGCACATCAGCTGTGCCCGCATCTGATTAGAATTGACATGCGAAACTTCATGATGGTCAACTAATTGAAAATATGGATACGATAATTCAGTATGGGTTGATGTGGAAAACACGGAGTTTAGTTCATCTGATGTGAGTTGGGGCCCACGTACTTTGACTTTTGTTCAACAGGATTTTTTCTTAGCGTTCCAGATTTGCTTGCAATTACGGTCACCAAGAAGTGTTTCTGTGTAGAATTTGACAAGATTTTGGATTTTATTCTTGATCAGCAATAACGTTTGTTTAACTAAAGGTCGGTCACGATTTTTATATGCCCATTCCATGGTTCCTCTGAGGGTCTTCAAAGTGGGACAAGAAAATTTGGCGGGACTCATGTACATAGGAGATATGGGGCAGCAGATGTCAAAGCAGAAGTTCAATTAGCTCGTGAGGTGTTCACACTCGACCGAGACACTTGAATCAAAGAACGGATCAAAATTTGTACCATACACCATTTCTCTCAGTGATGCCAAGTGGGTCGGGTGGCACAGTCTATGAAAATCTTGTTGCTAGATGTATGTGTCAGTGTGCTATGATGTTTCTTTGAGTAGAATTTTGGCAAAACATTTATGATACAATGATCAGAGTTTGCCAGAGTGGCTCCCCTTTCGCGCAGCAACCAGGTCAGGATCGCTTGTGGAGAAATTTACAAGATTTTGGAGAGAGAGCGACAAGTCAAGAAATGAATATCTGCATGGTTAAAATCACTACTAACAATAAAAAGCGAGCGTTTTGTTTAGTTAGAAAATTAGGATATAAATAAATGCATAAACGTTTGTACATCTGAAGTTGTACTGTAGCGTACTATGTAATTGTCTGATGCTACGATGGAACGATATTCACTAAGGAAACGGGGTTTACATTCAACCGAAAGATATGAGATATATCCTACGTTGTAAGTGATGATAACCTTTGTAGACTTAGACCAAGATGATTTGGTGTAGGTTATTAGACCACTGCCTCAATTTCGTAGTAAACAGTCTCTATCCAACAGACGCAAAGCAAATCAATCCAGCTCAATCAAAGATTCGTTGATGTCAGGATGAAACCAAGTTTCTTACGGCATAATTATCCCCAATGCTTAGTATTTTTCGTCCTTATCAGTTTCATGAAGTCGCTCATTTTGCCAAATAGTGATCATACGTTTGATGAGCAAACAGCGGGGCTAGACATTTTCTGAAGTTTTGTGTTAGACGGTCTGCATCTTTTGTATCTATTTTTAACTTGACGACTGAACTGATGGAGAATACCACTCTTGCGCGATAACGCATAATGTTTCAAATTATTTAAAGATTTTGGGGGCGTACGTAATCATGAAAGCGATGAAAGAAAACTTGATTCAAAAGATCCAGTCTAATATGTGACGTAAAAGTTGATAAATCATTCACTGAAGCAAAAAATGTAGCACGGCCAAAATTTGGAGGCCCCAATCTTCAAACACTGTTGCAAGCTCAATTGTTTTCTTAAAATATTCAATTACATTTTGGTTATTTTCCGGGGTTATCAAACCACGCAAACCGACTTCGAAACTGCAACCAAAACCATTACCCATGGTTTTGAATACCCCTGGTTTTGACTGAGATTTTTCCAATATATCAAGTCAATAATAATGTGAATATTTGATCCGTCTTGGGTAAACTTTGTTTCATAGCAAAATATCATCTTTAATCTTTGGTTTATTTAACACATGGCGATTTAAATGATTCGCCTATCTTGAATTATTGTGCTTCGGTCTGAGGATTGTCGAACGGTCTGGCACACAGTTTTGTCGAAAATGCCAATACCCACTCGCTTATCTGCCACCATTTGTGTTCTTCAGATGAGATGAGATGAGATGAGATGAGATGATTTGGTGCTTTGTTCTGCGGTTCAAAACTCCGAGGGAACGGGTACGATTTAACAAGTATCCAGAACTAGCGACGTTGGGTAACGACCGGCCGACGCTTTGAATTCCCTTGTGAATAGTAGCAGCTGTTTTTTACTGCGCAACAGCCTGAGGTCAGTATTTCCCTATTCTCCATCAGGGATAATTTGTCGCTTCATGCGCCTGCGAAAACAACAGCGGAGGGATATAAGTCAACTTTTCTAATCTGGCAAATCTAGGTATGGTGGTCTCAAGTCCCTGTCAACAGAAGTAGAAAAACACAAATAGGATTACAGATGTCCTCCTTACAAACCTCGGTAAATGGTCGAAAGATATCAGAGAAAAACACTGAACCACGAAATTCTAGTGGAACTGATTGTACGGTGAATCCTGGACAGTAACAGACATTTGCGGGACATCATTTTTCCTCGACAATCTAATTGTATGTTCACATTGTTACCTCATCAACGCAGTGTGACACTTGCTTTACACAAATGAGATTTATCGCATCCATCCGCACTGGTGACTTTCACTTTTCGCTTTCGATCACTTCGCACGTTATCGCGCTCGCTGAGTTTTATGTTGCATTCGTGCTGTAACACAATTTTCGTTAGCAGATACCGGTACATTCCCTGTGCCACGGTATCCCAATACACATCTACAATAACCACATAGATTCTGGTTTAACCAGTAGTAACTCTGTTGTTTGCGAGTCAAAGGACCTGTTTAGGAGCTCGTCACAATTGGCCATAGTTGACGCGTCTCAGAACCGCAACTGTACAGTCATGGAGGGGGAGGGAATGTCCTCATAAACTTTTCGCATTTCATTATGGCATATTTTTCATCAAAACTCCCATGCTCATAGTTGAGTTATATATTCATTCGTTTTCTAATTCAGAACTCATTTGAATTTCGCTGCATCAAAAATAAAATGTGGAATCCTTTTAGTAACGAAATTATACAGCAAATATAGACTTCCTCGAGTATTTTGTCGTGCCCAATAGATCGTACAATGTCGTAAGAATCAATAGCTTGCGCTTTTCTTCACATTTAAGTGCAATTTCCACATATTTGATTCACTAATGAAAGTGTGCCCTATGGATTCCGTATTTTGCACAGAAGTAAGGCGAGCATTGAGCGAGAAAAAACCTGTACTGTAACTTTCTGATCGTGAATAAAACCAGCTGTTGAACAACGAGGTTCACTGTCGGTCATCAGCATATATTACACAAACTTCTCTATGCCCATTCGCCTTGAAGTGTACTCATTACACCCAAAGAACACCCTGAGGCATGCACTGAAGTTTAATTCCAGTCACAATCGATGTCAGGCGAGCATTCGATATCCTTATTACTTCGGTTCGGAATGAATAAGATAATCAGTCAGTCAGTCAGTCAGTCAGCCAGTCATTTGGCAACTTTATATCCGGAAAGTCCGCAGTTTTGCATGTGAACAAAATTGTAAAAGGTACGCTTACCAAGTGGATAAATCGGTACCAAGACACCGTTACCTGTCATTGTCACTCTGATGGTGATTGACCGTCTCTAGAAAGCGGAAGAAGAGAAGAAGTTCAGGAGCCACGATGGGATTCGAATCAACGCATGGACGCTTCCACACTTCACCTTGTGTGGGTTCGAATCCCACCGAGGCTACTGAACTTTTCACAATCCCAACATGAAACTGAAGTTGTTGAGACCAACTTTCTCAAGGTCACATATCGAGCCTTGTCAGCAGCCAGGCCAGGTAAAGTGGACGCTGTCATTTCCAACAAACATAATTCTGCCGCATACCGTTCAGCACACACATTTTTCTGTGTCAACCACATTTTCATGGGGTGTCTGGAAAAAATGTTTGACGTTTGGAGCTGAGCGCGCGCGCGCAAACACACAAATGCCCATTTCCATGAAAGTGAAAACAATAACAACACGAACGACATATAAGTACAGCTGGGATTTGGTGTTTTGAAAACAATCACCAAATCGGATCTGTTCATTTGTGTGCAAACGCGTGCATGCGTGAGTGGGTGAAATTAACCGATCAGTAGAGTCAGCCTATGACAACCGACTCACATGCGAAGGAAGCAATGACAAACTGCCCGAATGTTTACATTTTCTGTATCTGTGAATGTGAAAACAATTCATTACCATTTTGCACCACAGAAGATTTGCCACAACATTCGGCGTGATATTGTAACTCAGCTGGTGGAGGCTGTGCTGCACTAAAGTGCAGGCGGCCTCCGAGTGTTGGTTCGAATCCTACTGATCTTTTCACAAACCAAACATCAGGCTTCGGTATTTCATTACCTACATAATCAGATATAGTTAGAAATTCCTTTGAGGTGAAACGTGATTAGGGACAGTTTATATAGTCCGGTTCCCCGGGTCAGGAACGCAGATTTTCAGGGATCATCACATTACTATGGGGTGTAATGAGAGCGTTCTCCGTGCCAACAAAAGGCAGCGGAGTCGCGCCAATAGACGAGTGACACGATGTTCCGTCTCCTCCAGGCAGCTTCAGACGGGACGAGGCTGAACAGTCGACAAACGACGGAACAGCGGGGGGGGGTGAAGGTGTTTATGCGGGAAGGGGAAGAGGCACAATCACGAAGAATCACTCTTAAATAGGTCATCGGTGAGCGGGTTTCACAGCAGACCTGTAAGGCAAAAGAACCCAAAACTTTTCGTGGGATGCAGATCATGGCTTGGGTTGTCATGATCTTAGACATACAAAGGAGGAGAATCAATATAACTCATGAATGAAATTTTCAAAAGCCAGAGCACTCAATTGCAAGTACCGTATTTCTGGGACAATACCACATAAACAGGTATTGACCGAGCTCGTGCAATATGGTTCTGCTTTTAGAAATAGGTTTCAAACGTGCATATCGAGAGCTATGGGTGATGAGTGTTTATTTACAACTTTAGCTCCCACTGTTATGTTGTTTGTTCTCGCGTACAAACGTTCGAATTTGCGCGAGCTTCAGTGTCGTAATAAAATCTGCAGTATTTCGAAAGTTACAGCTCACAATTAGAAAATATTTTGGCGAAAGCCGCATAGAAGTTCATTCTTTTTAATAAATTATTGTTGTTTCATGAAAGCATTGATTCTGATCAATACAGGTATTTTTAGTAGCTTATCTTTTTTCAAGCGATGCAAAGCAAATAAGCCGATTGTTAAAATTTTTTAGCTGATGTAAATTGATTAATCACGTGGCTACGGAGCTCAAAATCTCTCATCCTGAAGGAAACAGGGACAAGTTACCTACCTCGAAAGTAGTCATCAGTGGCCAGGATAATGACAAATGCTGTTTGAAAGTCAACTTGGTAAACTCCTTGGAAAAACAACTGACTCGAGCGTTCAAAAATGAAGAAGGACTAATAGAAAACTGACCAAATTACAATACAACACCTGCATCGTGACTATGAGTCATTTTGATAAACAAATTCCAATAGTGTTTTTTAATAAAGCTTTCTATCCTATAACTGATGCACCAGCAACCGTCATCAAAATCTAGAAATCGCACATCCGAATTACTGAAGCAAAAACATACGTACGTATCAGTACAGGTTTGTTGCGTCTGATGTGGGGCAATGTCGTATTCAATGCTGTGAATGAGGCCTAAAGCACTACGCGTTGAGAAGAACAAATTCGATGAAAGTTAGTGCATTGCACAAATTTACGGGCTACGTGTATTCGCCCAATGGATACACTGCCAAAATACGCAATATAATCAATGAGATTCGTGCTAAAAACTTCAATCACCATTGTGTACACCACGGTAGATTAGACCGGTATTTGGAGCAAACATAATGTTACTTTCCCTCCCTCGATCGGGCAGGACTAAGAAGACCACCGGTTGTGCATAATCTAAAGCGTTTTCCCGATATAGTTCTTCATTAGTTCCAGGAATGGAAAATAATTTGAGTAGCCGCGTCAAACAGAAGTAATTACTTTAATTGTTGCACAGGTATGGTTGATTTAGTACCTCCGAAAAGGAACTAAGAATAAGCTAGTGGGTTGAAACACGAAACGAGCCTACCAGCTGCAAAACATCGGGCGAAATCACATATGGGTTAGCGTAACCAATGAAACTCCCAAAATTGAATGAGTTCTCTCATAAGGTCTCCTACGATCACCAAAACATGTAAAATAAGTGAAACGGGAGAATCGTATCAAGTATTTGATTGAACATTCACATAGATTCTGGAGGAAAGGTAGTCAACAGAAACGCGAAATCATTGAAAAGATTTTTTCTCGCATACCTAAACACGCGGGAAACGCATGTGATCGCCAACTTCGACGCGAACATCTTGGGAAGTACACGAATACTTCGAAGTCCACACAGACTCCACTGTGAACCAACAATGTCAATACGAATGGACCACACAACTAACTGATGCTAGGCAAAGTTCCACCGAGAGGTTTCGAATAAATGGACTTTAGAATGTGTTAACTGTTCGAAAACAAGGAGCGGCAGACTTGTAAACTGGGTGTGCTCGAGCAGGAGTATGTTCGTTCCGAGGTCAAACTGGAAATCAACAGCATTAAGCCTTGGTGGTGAGGGTTTCGGGGTAGAAATGAACCACTGTGTTCGTTTTGGATGAACTTAGATCAGACGAAAACAGTCGCGGCAATATGCGGGTAAGAAATGTCATTGTGTGTAGATTGGGGAGGGGAGGGGCTGTTTATGTGTCGTACATACGAAAAACCTCGGCAGGATGAAAAACCGAATTATGTTGGAATAAACATCTATCGGAGATTAGTTTTTTCTATCATTGGATAATGATAAACAACATATTGGTTATAGCTGACGACTTTAAGTACGAAGGATCGGCTAACTCAAGTTTATATAGGACTCATAACAATCGCTGCAAGTCTTGATTTTCTGTTTACTACAGGAATAGACTAACTGTAATCCGTTAGCTACAATCATATCTAGCACTCAAAGCTTTTTCATTGAATCCGATATCTGAAAACATTTCCGTTTTCGGTTCTTCAGACTGTTGTAATTCACGCTTTCAATCAACTTAATTTGGTTGCTTAGTTATTACAGACTCTTTCACTGACTGTACTACATTTCTTCACTCGCTGATTTATGATTTTTATTGTGTAGTGAACACTAACAAGACTTACGATCAGAGTCGAATTGCAGCATCACTTACTCAACATTTTACCTTATACGTCCTCGTTGGCTCATTCGCGGATACTTGGTCGGTCCAAAAGGTAAATGTGGTGACCGGCAAAGCTTAGTTGCACCCCCCACTATCCAAGCTGACCGTCCCGTCATTGATCAGTGCAAATATCGGGTAGCTTTTCGTAAAGATGACGATTTACACATCCACCGATACACGTGTGTCATTTGTAATCAAAAATCCTGTAGCTGAATAAAAAAAAATTGAGAACTCATTTGTTGAAATCAACGGTTTCAAATGCAATCAATGTTTTCCTGAAGTTTTACAGTATAGAAGCACAGTCATTTCTAATTTATACAGAGTCCCTTTGTGTACCTAGTCTTACATTCCAACCTTTGTTGAGGAATTTATACCGTCTTTCGTTCCCTTGAGAGACGATGGTCTCCACATTGTTTTTGGTGACTCTAATCACGCATCCACTCATCACATTACCTCTTTTGGCCTAACTGATATTTGCCAATCACTCACAAGAGATAATTCATTTTTAGACAAGGTATTTACTAATCACTCACCGCTCGTTTCCAGTGGTTTTTGCAGTACAATCCCGCCCCGTACACATAGGAAAACCAGCCAAGTCATCCTTCGCTTCACGAACTCATCCCCAGAAATAATCCTACTCTTGAGCGTTTACCAAATTTTTCTCCTTGATTTTCCTACCGTCTTTCTCAGGCAATTCGCTAAAACACTCAACTAAGTTTTGAAGTTCTGCCGCCCCTTTGTGAAACCCCATTTGTCTTCCACTGTAAAATAGCACCTCCCTTGTTAAAATCAATCGGAAAACAGAAAGAACGATCGTAAAAGTCTAAAGACTTGGTGTCTGCAGAATTGTATTCTACTCGGATCAAAGCTGTAATCAATCGCTTATCTGTGTCGCACATCACCCGGTTTCAGTAATGGGACAACAGTAAATGCAGCAAACTCAAAGACAGTGTCAGTACAGCATTTATTCACCAATCCAACGATATTCTCAAATCGTTTGTTCTGAATTATTTCATTCATACTGAGAATGTTTAAAAAGAAGACATTTTTAAGCCTGAGCGTACCACAAACTCCACATCCGGTGTTGGTCTCTATCGTCTTTTATTTTCCTTTCTGCGCTATGGAAACAATTCTTTAACTGAAGTATCAACATCAACATCATCCTCAAACGCTTCATCCCAAACAGCTGGTTATCAGTAACAGTTGTTCCCATGCTCGAATTCTCTAGTTCCACCGTTGTAACCAAACGCTTCCGTCTTATCACTTTAAACTGTTGATCTAATTCTAATAGAACGTGATGTCAAATCCACTCTCCCAGCTGAAAATGAGATTTGCGTTGCCTAATTCGCATCGGCAGTGCAAGTATAAGAACGGCCAGACAGAACATTACCGGATACGCATACCTGACGAGCGGCAAGGACCGCGAAACCGGTCGTGCGCTTCTGGCAAATTCTGCCCAGTCATTCATATACTACTCACCATAAGAACGTGTTATCATTACACACACAGCCAGTCCTCTTCTGACCTCCCATCTGACTCTCTTCAGTTTGTCTACAGACAAAACAGGTACCGGTTAGATACAGTTTCCTACCTTGTGCATGAAGCTATCAAATCGTTGAACTACTCTGTGAAATCTGTATTTTTTGTATTTCTGAAATACTCACCCGCTTTTCTATTCCGTTCCTCGCTCCCACCTTCTTCATAAACTGGATACCTTCGATTGTTCCACGCAGTTATTACCCAGGTTTACTGGCTACTTCTCTGGGAGGACTCAATGCACCAGCCTAGGTTGACAGAAACCATTGGTGCACGGTACTCCAATGCGCAGTCCTTTTCCCATACTTACTATTATCTACGTACATTCGCAATTTTTCTGCTGACACTCCGATTTCTCTCCAGATACGCTGACGATGTGTTTTTATGTCAGGATTACTGCGATATCTTGATATCTTAAACAACGTTCAACAATTTTTCGCTACTTCCGTTTTTTCCCTTAATCCCTCCAAATGTTTCGGGTATCTCTTCACGTTATTACGTTCCCTTTCCCCACTTGTTCCGATTCTTTCTCAACTGACATCCCGGTGAACTAACCATCATCAGTCCCATCATGTCTCCAATCCCGTTGGAGAGGGTTGATGCCCAACCTGTGTGAAAGTCGTGTGAATGCACGTGAAAATTGTGTACACAACAGTCTAATGGATACTACGGCATACAGAATTCATTTCCCAACAGTCATTTAGATCGCAATATTTTTGTGATCCTTCAAGCACAAACAAAAATCGCAACTATACAATACTCTACTTAGCACAGAAACGAACAGGTTTTGCGTACCTTCTTAAAAATGTTTAGACTGAACTATTTTTCTCCACTCTGCAAAACTTGTGATTGAAATGTAGGCATCCCGTCTACAAAATTCAATTGCAATGCAATTACAATAGGATACAAATGAATATTTATTTTTCACATATGTTCACCTCCAACTCCATCACGGTCGGTGAAAGGTTTTTATTTTCAAAATATAAAGCGTTTATTGTCCCCAGTGACTGATGACAAGTACGTGGACGAGCCATGATCGCGAGGAAAATAGGTACCAGCTGCCTATTCATCCAACTTTGTAGCACTGAAACCACACCGGCGGAGGTGAGATTCAGCGATTTGATGTGACAATCCTATGCTCGCCCACCTAGTCAACAGCATGGGATTCGTTCATTGTGCATCTTTCTGGTTCCGATATACACATGCGATCTATGTGATTGATCGGCCAGTGGCATCAATTGGCATGACATTTACCCAGCTGACACTGTCAACCATCGAAACTTTGCTGATCGCATCAAGTCTTCAGCTCCATTCTTAGGGGACCATTGTATGGATCACGGGAGGGCTATCGTTAGGTAACAGCTAAGAACAGATGAGTGATCCCTCGGTCAGAGGTAATAAGTTGCTCAAATCGCGAAAACTCATCCAACCAGATCAGAAGAAGAGTTGGGGAAGAAATTCAGTGTTCGGAGATATGGGTGAGAGCGAGAAGCCAACCCCCATTGGACAAGCAATCGACCAGTGAGTTGGCGAACTTTAAGAGACGAAAGTTCTTTGTATGTGCGTACTTACAAAACACTAATATAACCGTTATAAGTTCGACTTCGGAATAGAGTACAAATAGGCGTATTGTATGAAGGGATCGACTGAACAAAAAGGTAAAGTTTTCCCATGTTGAGGACAACAGATAAACTGTTTGATAATTCACCTTCGCCCGTTTGAGTCAGATTCTTGGATCGATAAATTTCCATTTAGACTGGTAGAGTAGAGTACTAGATGATTGGGTTGTAAAATCAACCAACCAACCAACCAACCAACCAACTAACCAACCAACCAACCAACGGACCAATCACCCAACTGACCGACCAACCAACCAACGGATAAACGAACCAACTTTAGGTAATGAACAATGAACGAGGCCCGGAAAAAATTGGTATTTGTTTATGGAATTTATTAAAACAATATCCAGCCGGGAGGGACTTCTTTATATTTCCCTCAGAAAACGGTTCACTGGAATAAGTTTTAACATTAGAAAAAGATTTTCGTTTCACTTTGTTTTAATGAATACGTAATGATCATACAAACAATTTTCTAGAAGGAAGATGCGATCAATCAAAGGGCTGCCAAACGATACATGGAAAATGACTAGTTTGGCAGCACTGATGGTTTTTAC
>UZAN01039551.1:114966-134017 GCA_900618425.1 Echinostoma caproni
GATTTGTTCTGGCCGTGTGCCATCATGAGTGTCCCCTCATTCACATTGAACTACTCTCTCCCTCCGCACGGATACGCAAGTCTTGCTCCGTATAAAATCGATATGCTCTCGTCTTCCATCCGGATTATGTACATGAAATGCATGCAAACCTACGACGGAGATTTGAATTGTTTATTTCAATCTTAGTGACCAACTCGTTTTGGGTTTTGTTGTTATTGCTGTTGTTGTCCTTGTNTTGAATGAAATGTTTACAAGTTCCAAATGAATCCGAGTAGACCTGAGGCGAAATCCTCACTATTGTTCATTTTTCCACACGGCTGAACCATCGATCCTAGATCACTTGCTCGCTTCAATGGCAGTTGTGTTTATTTGCAGTTGCCCCCGTGCTGCAGCTATCTTTTCTGTGTTTATTTTTTTGCTGTAACATGATCACAACAATAATTTGTGCTAATGGAGGATTTAGCTGCAAAAGACGATCCTCTTTTCGTATTCCATGATGTACATGCCTACGCACACACGAGTTCAACTGACTGCAGAGTATGTATCTGTCCATAACAATGCTGGTCGAAGAAAATTAATTTCGTGTAGTTGTATATCGATGAACCAGACATATACATACATACAAATACTTTCTGAATCAGCGCGGCTGAAACCATTCTGCATTGGAGCAATTCATATGGAAAATAATTTTTACTGAATAAATTTGGTACATTTATTTTTGAGACCGTTATCATGGGTTCGAATCCCACCAAAGTCAGTGGTATCTCATATTTTTCTGTGCCCTCAAACACCCTTAGATCGTTCCAATTACTTGGAATGAGCGGGAATGATGACGGTATGCCAGCATGCTCAATAAGGAAAAAATGAAATTGAAGAAAGAGCACTACATTATACAATTGTTTATATGTTATATCACGGTTGAGAAAGTGAGGAAAATAGAATCCAAATCGGAATAGACAGAATGTTTTTAATGCTTACTTTATCACACATGAACCCATAGTAGTTACCACTCCATTGGGAGGTTTTATACGACCGAAGAATAGATAATGTATCTGCCCTAAAGTGAATAACTGAATTTACCTAAATTTCGGTAACTATAGTAGTATAATGTTTTCAAATGAAACATTGTCTCAAAGTAAAAGGTAATTTATACAAACGTTTTAATTGACCTTCCTTGAGACGTAGCTAATGTATTTCTCATCGGTTTGTATTTTCTTTACGTTTCGCAATTCTCGTTGCCCGAATACCATTTCAATTTGTCTCGGTATTATTTCAATTTGTCCGATTATCATTTCAAGTTATCTGAGCAGCATTCTTAGCTGTCTCGTTGATCTCATTGGGGCGGCCAGGCTCAGCGGCCAGCCTCCCAGCGATGTCTGGAAGAACACCACGCCGCATAGATAGACCTCTCAATCTTCTTTGTGTTGAAGCATGGTAATGACGGTTGTGCGAAGTGCCTCTGTCGCACAAGCTTCAATTTGGATGACCTATATTGATTGTTTACGTTACTAGTATACATTCGTGTCACTCTCTCTGTCTCAGTTAATCATCTGGATTTGAATTCGTATACCACTCGCACCCAATGAAGATACAAACAGTATCACTTATAACCAGTTAATATCGCCGCCAATGGTTCCATGGATTTACAAATCGGGAATGTCCATGAAAAGATGAATCGCCGACTGGGTAGCAGTATTGCATGCATTGGAAGACCGTAATTTCTTCACACAAGTAGGAAACCATGATATATGAACAGTTCACATTTTTGACCCGATTATGAGTCTTTCCCGAAAACGGGGACTTTAGTTCATACCTTATTAGACGACCTCATTTCATAATACCCGTGCTTTGGCTCTATAGCGTACGGCAGGAATCCCCGCCGCTTTCGGGATCGGATGTGCGAGACAGCCATGAGGGTATCGAGTCTCATGGTGAAACGACACCCGGAGGGACGGTTGTCTTTGAAGATGTCTTTTTCTCCCTTTTTCATTTATTGAATATACAAATATACAGACAGTCGTAGTCATACAAAGGCTGCCCGGAAAAACATAGAATTAGGGAAAACGGGCGGTGTTGGAGCAGTTCGAACCCGGGACACTCAGGTCACGAGTTGGTGACTTGGCCACTTGACAATCTGCAAATGCGGACAGCTACAAACTGCATGAATCCAAAAGTTCAACGAGACCTGATCACGCACGATTCACGCCCAAGTTCAACATCAATTTGCCAAAGACTACATGAAAATAAGATAGTAGTCTTAAAACCCTAATAGCTAAATTACGATTCTCAAATATTTAACACACATCTTATGGTCCCGCAAACCGGAACTTGCGTAGCTGCATCTAAGAAGAATAACTAATGAAATATGATAAATTAGAATGCAAATCGCCTATTACAACTGCTCGGAATTATATGCTTGTTTACAAAGGTCTATCATAACAGAAAAGCGAAGGCTTTTTCTACCCAAGGAGGTCTCGTTAATCACTGTATCAGTCTGGAAGTATTTTATTTTACACTTTCACACCGTTTTGGTTTGGCATATCGTCTGAGTTTATAGTATGCAATATATTCGGTTACTCCTTTTTTCTGTTTTACAAGTTCGCACTGAATGAACATGATGCAAAGACCCTGCCCAAGTAAATCCTCAACGTATATAGAGGTTTGTAATATTACCAGATCACGAGCTGATTCCACAGTCGTTTGGTTGAGGTGAGATCGGGTGGTTGTGATGACGACAGGGAAGTCACCGTATTGCGATGCGCATGAATGAACAAAAAAGCGATGAAGGGCATTTTGTTCTGCTTTAGTAGTTTGACTCAGCACACTCAGCATGCGTATCGGATCAAACGTTCTAGGTATAGTAGACCATTGGAAAGTGCCGTCCAGAAACTCCAGTTTGCTAGGTATTCTCAATTCGTCAAATCCCCAGACTTGTACTCAGTATTGATTGTCTTGCTGTTTTCATCATACCAATAATATTAGTTTCAAGTATTTACAGGTGTGGTTGGATGATATCACCCATTTGGGTTGGGAAAATGCTACCTGACAAGGTGGTGGTTTACATGACCGGTCTGCGTTTGTCGTCCCTCCGCATATCTCTCCTCATCACCTAATCCAAACACCCTTTTTACTTCACTTTTGATCAGCCAATCGGGTAGAAATGCGTTTTCGTCGATTAGAATCCACATTCATCGTCGAATCGATGGGAGTGTACAAGAAATGCCTGGTTAATGGGACCGATTACCGCGCCCAGACAACCGTCAGTTTTGCGAGCATCAGGTGAACTCACAAAATAATCATATGGATCGGTTGACGAACTGTGAAGTAAACGTCTGTCTGAGCCTCGTAACATTTATCGTGGTTTCCGCTCAGGCGAGGGTGGCCTGTGTTCGATAAAATTACAGCCAGGTTTGTCTATATCGAACTGGCTTTATCGAGTCCCGGGATCATAGTGAATCCAGGAGTTGGTGTTTTGATGAACAGTGCTGTAACCGCTTGGTTTTGTGAGTTTAAACCATCGGAATAGGCAAACTACGGAAAAGAACAGCACTCATTATCCGAACACTTTTTGCCTCATAATATATGAACGAGTTGGTTGAATGTTTGATAACTAGTTGTTCAGGTAAATAAACTTCTGAAGCTCTTTTAAACATAAGAAAACAGATAAGTTGTTGAAATTTCGCGCTCTTTATCTGATAGGACGAAGTATTCTCTGTGCACTAGCTCTTTTCAATGGTGAACTCACTGCGAAAACGGTACTCAATGATTTGTGTGGACCAAACGAAGACTGTTCGATTACTAGAGACAGTAGGGTGCAACATTGCACAGTGAAGATCGAACAGGGTTAACCGTTCTCGTGCATGAAAGGAAAAACTACCTAGTTCGCAATCTCGAAATGATTTAACCATGTGACTTCACGTTTCACAAATGCAAAGTTCAGGCCACGTTAAACAAATCTGAGTGGGACAATCTTTATAACAAAGGAATAGGCACAGACTGACCGGGAATACNCCCGGTAGTTAAGGTCACTTAATTATCACTCCGGAAGTTGTGTTCGAATTCCACCACCACATTCTGACTTTCCGAATTCGTGCGTTGTATGACAGCCCTCTGATTGGCCGCTTCTCTTTCCCTGAAAATTGTATCATTGCATATTCAATGAAAGGAAGTACAAGTGGGAATGAGAATACTGCTGGGTAGGACAGATCAAATCAAGCAAATTCTCTTGTAGATTCATAGCTGGGCTATTCGGCTAGCCAAACCTTGATCCACAAAGTTGATGAAATCCCCAGTTCACTGGAAGTTGGTATCCAGTCTATCGAGTCAAATTCCCTTTAGATGAAGTCAACGATACAAGGTACCAGTATAACTCAAATCCTAATCAAGCCAATGTCCACCAGCAGGGCCAGGAACGTATGTGTCTGATTCACAAGCTTTGTCTTCGTTGGTATGGGGTCAGGGGATTTGGACGACTTGCCTGAATGAACTACTAATACTTAGCCAACAGAATTTTAACTCTGGATCGTTACAGATATGTGTGAACGGCCTCAAGCCTATTGTAAAGTCTGCTGTGTACGAACAAGGGTCGAGGTTTGACGACCGTAAGCCTTCCAATGCATAATTACAAACGCGCCCGAATACACTTTTTCACAAATATTTACACAAACAAATCAGCCATCAACACACAAACCTTTTTAAATTGACTTCTATACTCCGTTGCCCTGTCGATTTTGATCATTTTTTGACTCACATTTGCCTAAACATTGAACAATACCTTTAAATTCCGTACGTCCTGCGATGTTTCCTGCATTGTTAAGCACTCTGTGGTTGATGCAAAACGGACGCCTATTTAGAATTGGTTCATGTTTTACTTGAGCTTAATGGGCGTGACACGGTAGAAGCTGGAATGGATTATCTTTCAAGTCACAGTCCATGATTTCATTTGTCAGCAAGGTTTTGGTCAACTAAACTAATAGCAATTTGGGATACCGGAATCAAATCGGTTTGGTTTTAAAATGCGTCACCCGGCGTGCTACCGTGTGCGGTGACGGCCCGCATGCATCCCGTGACTAACATTGCGGCCGGCCTACCTAAAGATCCGACTATACGTTGTGTCTGGGTTTCGCTCTTTAGCTGATTGGTTTCTTCTCGTCACTGTCACCTGAAATTTTGGACCAATCAGCACCCACCGTAAGCACACCAATCAGGTTGTCGAGCGGTAAATCACGCCACTCATGAGAGGACTCGCGGAACGCAAATGCTTGAACAAGATAGACTCGACCGCTCTGTGGCGGGCGCCTTGGTGCACTGAAATACGCTCACACATCCACGAAAGTGAGAACATTAACTGTGCTTCATCATGGATCCAATATACTCTGCAGCCAAAGGTATTGTGCATCAAGCTCAACCCATATTAGACGGTGGAATTTTTACGTTTGTGTTGAACAATTATGTGGCTCCTCGGTTAATCCTGACAGAGGCTGATGAATTGACCATTGTTCAAAAAGATGCTTCGCCCAGTCCGACCGAGCACATGCGAGTTACATTTGCACGAAGTGGTTATGCTGTTGCAATCGCGTTCGGAATTATTTGGACTATAATTCTGTTTGTGGTAGCAGTCATTCTGTGTGGCCGAAAATCTGGCCGTCGTCGTCGACATACGCCGGATTTGGTTTATTTGGCCGGTTTACCATCTCATCCGAACGACATTTCTCGATGTGATGGAACAATTCGTTCCAACGCGTCCACACGATTTCCGAAATCCACATTGCATCGAACACGGCACCGAATGCAGTCAAATTGGATTTGTCTTGCCATACAGTTTTTTCTTCTCACATCATTGACCTTATTGTTAGGCATCGGGGTGATGTTGGGGTTTTCGGCCAGCAGCCAGTTGCATGGGAATCTGGCAGCCCCGTCTACACACGAAGAAGCAGTGGGGCGACTGTTGAAACCAAATGAATTGAAGCACACTGATCCACCAGCTACTCACGTCTTTCCGCGGATTCTGCGTGCGTTAGCTCAAGTGCGAGCTTATCTTTCGGAGTTTGTCGAGGATACGAAAAAATCCACGGCTCCAGTGGTCCTTGCGCTAATAAATGCAACTGAGGCAATGCAAGATCGTATGACTACCGAGTTCAATGCTCTTCTATTTGATGAAATTGGAGCTTCAAAGGCGTTTCAACTGGGAGATGAGGTTGGATCCAGTGTAATCTCATTGATGAAGCACTCTATGGGTATTGTGGAACAGGATATGCAATTCAAACAGCGATTTGATCGGTTTAAAATCGAACTACAGAACTGGTTGCGTCTGATTCAGGGATTCGGTCCCACTGGAGATGAGGAATGTGTCGGGACTTGTGTTCCACTTCGGGCCACTTTCACAAACAATCTCACAGCTCGTCCGGACACATTCATGCCACATTTTGCTTTTGCGGTAGCGTTGAAATTTGTTACCACAGATCAGAACCAGACAGCGGATAGTGTTCAGCAACAATTGAATCAAGGCCGGTTATTGGCTGAAAAACAATTAGCCGAAACGAAAAAGGTGATGGCTGAACGAATTAACATCCCCAAAACAATCACTGAGATGGTGGATTCACAATGGGCGAGTTTGGATACACAAATGGCTAAAATGGTGGAAACCATCGATACTCAGGCCCTGATCATCACTCGTTCATTGGCCCCGAAAGTTTCTTCCGGTTCCAGTGTGCTACTTACGTTTGCTTGTATTTTCTGGATTGTGCTCCTGTTGTTCACTGTCGGTATCACGTGGTTAATTATTCACTATCATTGCGTACCTAGCTCTCTGAGTGTACGAAGTCGGCATCGCGTTCGTTCGGCGGCCGGTTGTTGTTTGCTTTTCCTTGTGATCAGTTTGATCACATCCACTTTGCTGTTTCTTTTTGCTGGCTACCTGTACACCGAAGGTTGCCGATATCTGGAACCGACGGAAGAACAAAGTCATTCAAAGTCGGATCGCAGTCCGGCCGACCTTCTGGACGCGCATATAAATTGGTTCATAGATCGCCACTGGGATGTGATTGTGCGCCTGGCTGCAAACCACACTCCACCGGGTGCAAAGCCTATGCCAGTACCTCATGTGCGTAGCCCTCTGCGAGCGATGATGCATCACTGTCGTGAGAATGCTGGCATCCTGGCTGCATTGGACGGAATACGTGACTTTAATATGGCCTCGTTAAACGACCCAAAGGTGGCAGAACAATTTGTTCGTATCGGAAGAGAGATTATGTTTAACTCCTTGAAAGCGCTGGATGTGAATGAGATGTTCCCAAAAGAGACAGACGAACAGCTCAAAACTGCCGGTCTTTTGGACGGATTTATTGTTAACTTTCAACAATTTCGTGATAATTTACCTACCACGTATCTAAGCGTACGTCTTCCGGATGATGAATCTGGAAACTATACTTTGCTCCCGGTAGAAAGCATGTGGTCCGCTTGGGATGCATACTATGCAACTGTGCTTCAATTCCGTTTGACTGACAAGCAGAGGCTTCGATTAGATCGAGCCACCCAAGAAGTACGTCTAGCGCTGGTTAATCTGAATGCTATTGTCACCGCCATAGACACGCATTTGGTCGCGCTGTCCTCGGCCAAAAAAGTAAGTCCAATTGTGACTGAATTGAAATCCACGTTGAGCAATCTGAAGTCATTGATGAGTAATAAACCAGTCTTGTTGAACAAAGCTTCTAAATTATTTGATGAACACATTCAAACAAAGACACCGACCGAGGCGGAAAAATTAATCGTTGAGTTCGGTCCACAACTGATGGCCGAAGTTGGTCGCTGTCGACGATTGTACGAGGCGGAGAACGATATGAAACGTGCCGTTTGTGACGGTGTGGTCGTTGTCCTGAATGGTCTTTGGTTTGTAACCGGATGGGTTACATTGGTTGGTTCAATCACCGTCGGTTGTGGTCTTGCTCTCCTATTGCATAAAACACCGCTTGATACATCTGGGCCCAGTGCAAAACCGTTCCTGTCCAAAACTCTACAAGACACACGGGATGAGTTTTTCGGTTTGAATGCTCAACAACGAACCGGTGATGCCAACGAATCCAACCGTTTCACGCAAGCCCCGGAATTGGAGCGGCTAAATACCCCTGACGAGCATCCCCGTCTTTCTATTCCAGCCCAGTCTACTCCAACCGGTAGCTCTCCAGTCTCCTCATTCCAAACACATGTGCATCCCCCCATGAAACTCAGTTCCCTGTCACCACCACCTCCACCACCTCCTCCAATCAGACAACAATGTGATTCGCCACAACAGCAGCAACAAAGAATCCAACTCCCATCCGTCACACAGTCCTCGTTGGACAATAAAAGTGAGGATTAAGTAAGTACCAATCAGAACACGTGTGCATCCGTGCATGCAGGTTCCTTATGTGCGTGATATTTGTATCCCATTTCGACTTCCGTGCTCTCTCTCTCGTTTTTGTCGCCCCCCACCTTAGCGACCGACCATCTTGAGAAACACCAGTGGCGTGCCTAGTGATTGACCGATTTTTCACTTCCGCACATCTTATTTTTCATGTGAATAAACAATTTTTCTTATCTTTCATACATGGTTCTACCCAATAGGTCTCCTTGCAAAACAAACATTTTATCAAACCAGTTTCGGCTGTTAGAGAGCTGTAGCAGCATCCGCGGTAGCAGCTCTTCACTGAATTCGATAAGGAGAAAAATACCCTCCCCCTGTCTAATTAGTGGTCTTCATTGGATGTTGAGAAAATACAAACATTTCTAGAAAAACAGAGCAACCAGGACGACAAACCAATCCAAGCTCGCATTTGACCGACCATGCATGCTCTGTTGGCCACTCTAAACGCATCGTCACACATCACTAACCTCGCTCTCTCTCCATTCGTGAAAATCTTCATTGGACAGGATTATTTTTTACCTTTTCGACTGGGACAAATACAAATGGAGAGGGCTCACCGTTTTCCAATATGATACTTTTCGGTATTTCCTCCGTAAATCTGTGCTTTCCTAGCGCTTGCACCCGCCTCCACATGCCCTGAGTTGACCCTCCATCCACCCCCCACACACCTAGATGCCTTTACCTGCAACCTTGCTCGGTCAGTCCCGGTCAAACTTCGCAAACCTCACAAATAATCATGATTTTTGGACCACAAACTACTGGACTTTTCGCAACATCCACTCTTCTTTGTACATATGATTTGCTTTCATTAAAGGCAGGGGGCTCGCGCACGCATCTATATATATGTATGTATGTGTAAAAGCTACTCGAACTCTGTCTGTGTATGGTCAAACAGAACTTGTCACATTTTGTGTTTCCTTGGGCTAATCTTAGTTCCCTGGACAAATTAGACAAATGACATCAAGAATTCGACACCCCGTTGACTGTGTTCACACGCTCACTCACCTACGTTGATCCCATTTTACTCGCGCAGTCTCACTGGTTATTTTGTTTTGGTTTTTATCTGTAATTTCCGAGTCGGAACTCGATTCTATTCTCTCCCTCTCGCTCTCTCGGGGTGACTTTGTTCCGCCAACCACACCATATGCGCTCGCGCGTGTTCTATTTGCAACGACAACCCATTCGTTTATTTGCAAACATGTGTGTGTTGTCTCTCTGTGTGATCGCCATGCAAAATACACGGACCCTATTTGCCCTTGCGCACAAACTCATGTTCATCCTTTCTGACGACAACGTACGTACGTACGTACTACATATATTTGCGTGATTGATCGCATTGTTCTGTACCTGTCTTCAACTATCTGTATTCAGAGAATTGGATACACACGCCCCGAAGAAGAAGAAGGGATATGATTACCGCACAGGACTTCTGCCTGAGACTGTGTTCCGATTCGACCGCGGGGTGATTCTGTCCAGTAAAATCACTGTCCCAAGAAAGAAACGGTTTACTGGGTCAGATTAATATCAACTGTTGCTCAGCCCAACTTTGTTCGGCAATGTTCCGTTAGTTGTCTCTCATAGAAATCTGGTCATTCAGTCGATTCACCACAGAAAAGTTTTTTCATTATTAAGCCGTTGCTAGGTACCACCAAACAGATATGCCCCTTTCGTTTTGTTAAGGTCAATTCGTTCGGCTTAAGAGAGACAGAGAGCGAGCGATGTAGAAGAACATGCGCTACACGTGTATCGGGTCATAGAACATCGTATAGGATCGCTCATCAACGTATAGATGATAAGCATTTCAAATCGAATGGCCACCAAGTCTGTGCTCTGTTACTCGAGTTGAGTGCCAGCCCAAGTGACAACGAATGCGCGAATAGGTTTTATTAGAATTTTGATATAGGATTTATGGAATTTTACAAACCCAAGTAAGAATGACAGACGTCACGAGTCACGACAACATGCTAACTTTTTGAGTGTCTCAAGCAGAAGAAAACTGGAATAAAATTTCAATAAATCGAGAGGCTTTAAGGATGCCGTTGATCTTTAGCCTCGTCCCCTTACATGCTGGATGCAATACACGCCTACCCGGAAATACTTCAGCCTCCTTTGCTGTCAACTTGTTAAACGCTTCCTTCAGATACCATTTCTTGTATTCGGTTGGCATATCTAGCCTCACTTCTGTCACTTAGATTGTTTTCTCATTTTCGCTCACCACATCAAGTGCATCAGTGTTTAAGTAGTACCAATCAGAAATGCCCAGGTTTTTAACGATTACACCACAAGGAAGTCTGTCGGTTACTATGCGCAGAGTTGAATTTCAACTAAAACTATCCAGTTACTCATATGTTCAGGCTAATTTTGATTTTCAATACTGGTTTTGTAACTACAATCTTAAGCTAATTTCACTGGGTATCATACCGCTGTAAATTAGTAAAACAACAAACTTTTCCACACTAATGTGGTGTTCATTGGGAAATTGACGGTTAAACGGTGCAGCTAACTTACTCTAAAACCGACTGAATGAATGAATCCTCGGTAGATGTTGCGGCCCTTTTTCAAATAAAGGAAGTTTTCCCCCGTCGCCAGTTGGCCCGTATTCACAGGCCGGTTTCGACACTACCAAAAGACCAGCAAGTCCGGGTCATGCTGAATCGTGAGTGATACAAAGACCACAGACGGGGCTAGCTTATGGTAACTTCTGAAGCATAAACTATTCCGGGTCCCTGTGAAGGAAATACGACTGATTAAGCGCGAACAATCCCGTCCGTAGGGCTATCTTTAAAAACCTTGTCACTGTCGATCGTTCTGCATGTTTGATATTCTGGCCCACTTGCTGATTTTAAGACAGTCTTATGGAGCGGCTTTATCGGCTAATCTCGGCTAGTACACTCACCAAACCTATTATCAGTTGCAAACCGCAAAATACATAGGAATACGCCTCGAAGTGCGTGTCTACCATCCTGATACAAGCAAAACAATAAAAAAAATGCATGCAGGTTATGTTGAATTAAAAAGTACAAGTCGAAACAATTTAGAGGTAGTCTTCTTTCAGAAAAACGAGTGTTCTTCTTTTAATGAAGTTATGGTGTACCTGCGCTGCATATTAAATAGCTGTCAACCAAAAAAGAAAAGCAACAGAGTGTGATATATCGGGCACTTGTGGAACCTGTCACGGCTGAACATACCGTGCAAATATTTCGTACGTTAATTTCGTTATTACACTATTCTAATTGATTGACGCAAGAACAAAAATAACAAAACATGGCGGGAGCGGGGGGGGGNNNGGGGGGGGTTGGAATGATAATGAGAAGAACATTGTTTTTCTTTGTTTCACTGTACATTTTTATATGTCAGTTTATCGTTTTTTCTACGGAGCACGGGATTTCGGCAGACAGATCGTATAGAATTTGCGCCACTGATTTCTATTCTGGACTATATCTCTCATCGTCTCTAATCAACGACAATCCTTAATCCTTGGACCCCAACCCGGAAGGTGGTCTGCATCAACCGTAGCCAGAACTGAAGCCAGCCTCTCATACCTCTACACCATTTTATGGTTTGAACACCGCAGTGCCTCTTTCAGCTCTGTCCGGCCCATGCAAAGAGAACACGGAAACAGCCGATGGGCAGGTATGCGCAATATGTGACCGAACTATCGGAGGCGGTATAGAGCAATTACTTCTCCTGTTAGAGAGTGACTAACCACACCCATCATTATGTTTTACATCCAAGGTAACATAGCATTTGCAACTCTATGAAGAATAGCTGATACAAACCAGTTCGATTCCAATTAACTTTCGTTGTTCCGAAAATCTGAATGTACAAGTTGGCTATGTGTAAAACCTCAGAATCCTTTTCATAGCAAAGGAAAATCTGGTGGAAGAGCGTTCAGGTAATCTGAAAGTATCTTCAAACGTTAGGTTTGTGTAAAAATACATGTGTTCTGAAACGGTTGTTTTCAGCTCTCGTTCTTTCAAACCACCATATTCATTGAAGACTGTTCATTGACTTTATACGATGTCGATTGTCTGCCACACATGAACGGTGAATGCTAAAGAATCAGGCTGATTTTAGGCCCGGTTGACGTAGTGTGAATCACATTTTCATCCTTCGCCAGATTGTAGAACACTGATATTCCTTCGGTAGATCCACCTCTTCTGTCTTCCTCTAATTGTAAGGGGCTTTTGATTCCGTTGATCACTCGATATTCTGGTGTTCCCTCTGTGTGAGGGATGTGCCCGAGAAGTTTCTTTTGCTATTACGATCCCGCTAAACTAATAGTCGAAGCCCATTCCGAGCTTAAAGCACTGTTTTCGTCTCAGTTCACCACAGAAACCTGTATATTTTAGGATTGCCCTCTCTCTCCTTTTCTATTCAACTTTTAATGAACTTGATTATGGAAACAGCCCTGTCCTCGTGCGAGGATAGCGGCATCTATTTGCTTTCAGGTGTTAGACTGTCTAATCTGGAGTATGCATACGATATTGTTCTACTTAGTAAAGATCCATTTAAGTTGAAAGCTTTTTTAGACGCGTTGAGTGCTAGTTTAGCCATGTTCTGTATACATTTTGCATCTTCAAAGTGCAAAATGTCACTACACTACTGAATTGACCCAGCTACCAACCTGACTTTAACTGGCAAAGCCGTAAAAGAAGTAGATAAATTTCGTTATTTGGGCATTTATATCTCCCCCGGTAGACGCATCACGGAGAAATTGTCGGCACTCATACAGAAGGCTCACTTGGCATTTGAAAAGTTAAAACACTTGTAGCGCTATCGTGATTGGTCGATTGTATGTTGCAGCAGTTTGGTGCGTACTGCTTTACGGTGCAGAGGTATGACCATTACGGGAAGAGGATAATAATAGACTGTAGGTGTTGGGAAACGGCTGTCTATGACGCATTGGACGAATATCGTCGGGAAATCGGGGGAGCGGTTCCAAGGTTAGATGCAGAGTTTTAGGTTAAAGCGCTTTCCCAGTGGAACAAGTGAACTAACTTGTTTTAAGCCTGTATTACGCATGTCACCTACTAGATTGCCCAGGCGGGCGCTGTTTGCCCAGGCAGGTGATGAGTGGACAAATATAAGGGCTGATCAATCTGAAACTTGGTATGAGGATGTGAAAACCCTGACCAGGAGTTTCGGTCATATAAGTTGCGTTCGACTCCCTAAATAAGAACCTTGAGCTAAGCATAATCGATGATTTGAGATACTGCGTGATATGGCGCTCGAAGTACCTTATCATTATCCTTGCAATCTCAAACTATGTGAGCTGTCTGTTTTCTCTTTCATTCTGCTCTGAACCTTCCAATTTTCTCTTTACTCCTCCCTGAAAATGGGCAGTCATGATACACGACTGCACGACTGTGTAGAACCTGAAACTATGTATTGGTGAACTCTCATTTTTCTATGTCCAACCCCACTGCATCTATTCTCGGAAGTCATGTTTTCCTGCATCGTCATCAATATTTGGAAGCAGACGATCGACAGCATTGTTATGCACTGAAACTGATGGAAGTTAATTCATTGCGAAGCGAGCTGTGTTCGAAACTGGAATCAAATGATTCCCGGTTTTGTGGTTCGTTGTCATTTTCTATCCACTGGCTGGCTTCGTTCTTTAAGCGTTCTTTAAACGTGAGCGAAAATATGATCGACACTTCCGCGAACTGTCAACCCGATGAGTTGTCTCATTTAGTGCCTTTATTAAAACTGACACTAGCAGTTATATATTCAATGATTTAGGGAAAACCAATTGTAACGTCTAATTGTTCAATTATCTGGCTGGTTACGAAAAATGGCAGTAATCGCTCACCATGGTAACCCACACGACGTGACATTGTCTTTCATTCTGCTATTTGAATGTCTCAAAATACGTAATTCAGAGACAGATTGATTAATTGGCCGCTTTTCACTTCCTGAAATGTTATACTATTATGTGTTCTACAAAAGGGTAAATAACAAATGTTGGATGACCGTGACAAGGTCTCACTCCCGAAAGACGGAATCAACGGACACAGATCAACATATCATTTTCTTTTGGGCTTGACGCATACACATAAAATCTCAATCAGCTCTGTCTCAATAAAACTCATGAGAGAACAAATAGGTATTATCCTCTCAGATTCCGGGTGGACGTTCTCAAACCCGAAAACATCCCGCTACTGTTTCACAGTATAGGTTTTCTGAATGCCACCCATAGATTTCACAAGCAAACCAGTGGTAAAGGAAATTCCTTTTCTTAGAATCGGTGCGCCCCTGAAAAGCTAATCATCAAACCCGTGTAGCAAAACGTCCGACGAGAGGACATGACACACTCTAAGGAAATTGGGCATTCAACAACAGCAAAAATGCGATTGATGAGTTGTTCATCGATTCCTTTTTTCATTGGACTATACACGTCAAGGTGAATGAGTTTAAACCGATTTGGGATAGACCCTCGGTGAATAAGCATCGATACAGTGACTGTTGTATTCTCTTGTGAATGCAACACGATCACCTTACCTGTGCTTTTGGTGCCAATTCAAATTTCACTAGTAATCTTGTAACCTTCGCCCACGACATTTCAGCATTCGATTAGGGTGTTTAGTCTCCTTAATCAGCACATACCTAAGTCCCAGCAGCTAGGCTGTACACTAAATCAGAAAGGGTATTTAGAGAAGAATTCAAGACTGGTGGAGGGAAAAATTCAGTCATAGACGGAAAAGATCTCGATGCAGACCAAATATGCACTGAAAGTTGAGTCAATGCTCGTATGTGTGTGCATGTCTGCGCCTGCCCTCACACATGGAATAGGAACAAATGTCAACAACGGGATGCTCAATGCAAGGAACACAACCTAGCACTGAATAAGCCTATTGACATTTCGCGTAAGATAATCAAACTGAGCTTCTTTCATGCGTTGCTTTT
The DNA here is from genome assembly GCA_900618425.1 of Echinostoma caproni. NCBI lineage: Eukaryota > Metazoa > Platyhelminthes > Trematoda > Plagiorchiida > Echinostomatidae > Echinostoma > Echinostoma caproni. The sequence goes on from UZAN01039551.1 coordinate 130,277, forward strand.
GACATTAAAAACCCATTTTGATGACTCGACCTCTATAGAATGTCCTCCCATTCTAAGCAATCACACTTCTCACTCTGCTATTCTGTGCTAGGCGATCCAAAATTGGAAGAGCCGTGTGCTCGATCACATCCTTGATGTAGGGGAAACAACCTTTATGTTTTGCATGTGAGTTAGTGAAATTCCAGATCAAAGATGTTATGCACGATTGAGTTGTTCTCAGTTCAACGACTTTCTTGGAACGTGTTGCAGCAAATTATTGGAAAACTAGCCAAACAGTGACTCTGGTTGCATTTGCAATAATACGCCTCTACACAACCGAGCTAGATCGGCACATCGCGTCGTATAACTCGTTCTTCAAATCAACAAATTGGGTTTTTAGCAAGGTCATAGTGATACTGAAGAGCCGCAGCGTAGGGAGGATATTTTGAAAACGCTCACAGGGCGACCAGGAAAACTGTCAATGATATCAACTTATAGAAGATACTTGTCGCCTTGAATCACTAACTATATCCCCGTTCGGTTTCACTTCTCTAAGTGGACATTTTCTAACATTCAGTGAAAGAACACTGGTTTAGAAATACACAGATTAATGTGCTACTTTCAAAAGAACTTCAAGGGTATTATACTTATTGTTTCAGTGCACTACTGTACATAACTGAGTGCGAGGAGCGATTGCTTCCAACAAATGGACGTTCTAGGAAGGTGAAGTTACTGGATTGATATTTCCACTATCAAAACCCAATCGTGAAAACAAACTAGTTCTACCTTTAAGCTGAGTGTCAGCAAGTGGCTATACATTGCATGGAGCAGCCCATCGCTGATATTTGCCCCTATTCCGTACCTCTACGCATGTGCGGATGCACACACACACAGAGAAGAATTGACTCAATTTTCAATTCGGGTTTGGTCTGCATCGCGATCTTCCATCTTCAATCCTTTTTCTAAAATACCCTTTCTGATTGAATGTACAGTCTGGCTACTGTTTGTGCTTATTAAGGAGGCTAAAAACCGTATTCGAATACTAAAACATAATGGGAGAAGAATGACTTATCACAAGAAGCGCTTGTCCTACTCTCTCTCCCTCTCGCGGTGGATAAAGTTAGAGAGTCCGGACGCAGTAGCTTGATGCTTATCACAACAATTTTTTTCCGTTGCGAACATCGTTGACTGACTCACATTCGAACAGTCAGATTCAGATGGTCCTTTGGAATTTCACAGGCTTGAATGTTCTACGAACGACCCCAAAATGTAATCCGATCTCTGCCGCTGTTATTCTGTCAAGTGGGCGCTGTGTTTACAAGTTATAAAATAAGTAGACTGCTACAATTATGTGAAATATTTCATGTCAAAACTGCAGAGACAGAAAACAGTTTTACACTGAAAAGGTAAAAACTAATATTCAGGTGACTACGTTCTCTTCTTAGACCTTCGTGATTGTCTAACAATCCTTTCGAGCTTTGATCCGAAGGTCGTGTTAATCTGCTTTCCGAGCCTTGCTGTTGAACACACCAATACTTGATAACGATATTGAAATGCACCGGGGAAAGTCAGAGTAGGTATTTCGTTCTAACCCGAAGCAGAGTTTTAGGCCATCCTGAGCTTTCACAGGTCGACCGCTAATCTGGTGGGTATGTGTGAGTGCGGCGGTTCACCAACTCGTGGATTGTCCATAACCATGCAATAAAAATATCACACAAATCTGTGAACCACACTTAGAAACGGCTATTGCGACTCGTCAATGAACAATTTCCCTGTTTCTATCTACCTAACATGAGGTGAATGAACCAAACAATAGACTCTCGGCTCGTCTGGGCTAAACCACCTCTTTTGTAGACTGTGCTTTGGTGTGCAAAGGCCAGAATGGACGACCGAGTAGGGCAACAGTCTCGAACTGTGGAGAAAACGATTGACGCTTCGTATTCTATTTCCACTGCACTTAAAGAATAATATGTACGGACTCAATCTTATCCTCCATCAGCAGATGGTCGTGCGACAATATATTTGGTTTTGTGGTTGGATCCGCTGTTGGTTTCTGACCTGTTTGACTTTATAAGATTAGTTCTTGGTTCTTGCATCGGATACACGGGTACCAATGAAAAATGATGTTGTCTTGAAAGTTGAAAATAAAATGTACGACAGATATATTCAAATAACCTACCGTCGATCGTCACTGCTTAATGTTCACAGCAAATGGCTCAAAGCCGTTGTCTTAGCATGACACTTTGCCCCCATCTAAATGCTAGTTACTTGTCACTGATTACAGTTACCGCTTAACAATTGTGAATATGTAACTTTTTGGTAGGGTTGAAAATCACGAATAGGACTCAAGTTGTTGTATAGGAAAGGTAGGCATCGTCACTGTTGTTATGTCCAACACTAAGGTATATGTCTGAGGAGGTACTGTTTTCATTTTTGGTAATATTCCTTACAAGAACTAGTATTTTTGCTTAATTTCACTTATTGGTCATGATTAATTACAGTCAATTTTTATGAAGAGTGCTGCGGCTTTATGGTGGAATTCCGTGAATGAGGGAGATTGTTGGCCGTGGAGGGATTCGCATCATGACCGTTGAGCCACTTTTCTGATGACCTTGACAACTGAACAACATAATACTTAGCATGTGAACGACTAAGTTAGGTTCTGCCCGAAAGAACGTAACCTTCCGGTCGGCAGATTCCGTCGCTCATCACAAATACTTATTCGTCTCATCTTTATCACACCATTTTACCACTCATTCACTCCATTCAGTTCTAGTAGTAATTTTGAAAAGGGCTCTTCGCAAAGAATCATTTCAATCACATCGTAGTAATGTTTTACGCAAGAGGCCTCCAGACGCGCACATGAGGTCAGTTAACGTGTTGATCTAAGACAATCAGAAAGGGAGCCAAATCGATGGGGTGTCTATATGCCCTGGGATAGATGAAAACTGGAAGCTCACTGTGAACCAATGGAATTACGATCGTGACGTCTATAACAGTGAGTAATTAGTAATGGAATCAAACGCTGATCTGTATTTCAATGTTTTTTCGTATACTCGACAATTGGTAACCTTGATGAGATTTGAAAACAATTCGGGACACCGAATCCTTATTTGTGTATCTTACACTTTGTCAGATAAACCACGGCAACACACCCAGTACTCTGACCATTTCACATTCCAACTCTACCCTAGGAATCAATCTTGACCAGTTATTCCATGTGTTTACACACAGACATCAGAACTACAGATAGCTGCATTTGTTAATATTGCATCTATTTCATTTGTGGCCGTGAAATTGTTTTTTCAACGCTCCGTTTTGAATTTCACATAGCCTCTAAAGACTTACTTCGTTTTTGAATAAATCGGTATTGAAATTGGCAGGATTGGTCGCCAAATAATTGAAAAATAACTCTCGGAAAACTATCTTTGACTTTGAATAAATAGTGGTATGTTTGCTTTGCCTTTAAAGGTCACGGTTCGATCCTCGGTTGGGTCGATGAATTTGCACTGTTGATGAAACTCCAGACAAGGTTAAAGTAACCGAACCAAGTTTTGTGGCCTCTATGTTTACGTTTCTTTTGCTCTACAGATGACGAAAAATGTCTTGAAATAAGCCGTCGTAATTTCTCAAAAAGTTTCAAAAAGTTTCTTTCAGATCAGCTTTGCTACAACTCATTCAATCTTGTGTCGGGGTGGGTGATGGTGGACACTGGCCAAAGTCAAAGTGTGACTATGTGAATTGGCTATAAGCTCGTGCGTA
>UZAN01039551.1:134774-147421 GCA_900618425.1 Echinostoma caproni
GATCGATATCAGCGTTCTAACGGGAAGCCCCCGGAGGTGCATTTTTGTGATAGTGTTAGCAAATTACAATTTGGATGACTTGAGCTCATCAATCAATACACCGGAATCAACTCTCACCGCGTTACTTAGTGGGATACAACTCTAATGGTTGTTGTCTCTCCATATAAGAGAAAGAGTGCAATCTCTTGATCATCTTAGTGGCTATTGTTTTAAACGTTCCAGCAACTCCCGACCAAGTTTTGGCTATGGAATCCAGACCTAGATGGATGTATGCTAATAGCGAACGTGAAAACATTAACTAAAATCAACCAAAGATGAGCTGATGACGAAGCTTTCATGTGGTTGATCGAACAGCTAAAATCTCACTGAACAGTGGTTCATGAGTTCTTTTCTCTTCAAGTGTGACGCCTGTCCATATCCTAGGAAATACAGAAATCCGCACATACGAAGAGGGAATATGAATTTACATTTAGAAACAGAAAACATTGATAGAAATGGACAGTGAATCAGCAAAATGAACTTTTATGTCCCACTGTAGGTGGAACTCTTCAATCTAATCAACCGTGAAACTTGAAATACCTTAATAGTCCGCTATATGCAACAGGCCCTGTTGGTTGACCTAACGGAATGCTTTCGAAAAGTGCAGATAACTCAGCTCCACCTTATCTTTGTAGTCGAATCCTCTTGTTTAGTCAGCTCAGACAAAAAGCAAGCGAGTAACACAACATCGAATTTTCCGGAACCCATGTGAAGCTAACAAAATAGAACGTTACACGTTTCTAAGCTTTCTCTCAGCGAATTTTTCGAACATTTGTCGGAATGAAACTTCTAGCAGTTCTCATTTGTGATTTGTTAAACAGTTGTTGTATACTGCCCGCGTCTAAGGTTTTATTATTTCGCATAGCCCACAGTTTTGGTTGACATCTTTAGTCTCAATGGTTACGATGGTCTCAGGAAGGAAATGAATGCAACCAGCGAGGAAGCCGCAGTATTTTAATACTTGATGCAGCAAAATTTTCATCAAAATGAATTCATAGCATTCCAGTCGTTTCCATTCCACTGTATTGGCTGCGCTCCGACCAGCGCATCTTTTGGGCGGTATTCCATACTTAACTTTCAGAACTAAAATAACGCTTGTACCGCAGCTTGGATTTTAAAATGATTTCCTGAGTCAACAGCTTTTGGTACATTAGTTTAAGCCAAAATAAGCCAACAAAAATACCAAAAGCGGAGGAAAAATGCTGTTTATAAAACTTCCATTCAAATTCGATGTCATCACTGAGAGGGTCAATAGAGTTTTATCCTCAGCCATGAAATTTACATTCAATTCCGCTCATTTAAGATGTGCGTTCACCAAACATCCGATGCTACAACAAAGATCATCTGCCTATGTTGGTCTCATCTATGTTTGTCTACCAATTCAAGTGCACCTGTGGTACAACTTATGTGGGTCGAGCGACAGGGCAGTTATGTTAACGGATCAAAGAACACAATCCATGCTAGATCACAAAGGGTGAGAGTGGAGCTGTGTCAAGCTCGATCGTTGCTCATCTAGTGGAGACGGGACACTTGGTTGACTTGCGCTCGGCATTTACAATCATTTACCGAGTCTCACCACAACCCTCTAGAGCAATACGGTTTCGGACATTAGCAACCGCAGAGGCGATTAGCATCCGACTCATGAAGCCTGAGCTGTGCGCACAAAGCAAATGGATTCAAACTCTCAAACTCCTTTGGCCAAAGGAAGAGAAAATCGCTTGTTCACACGACCATGACGTAACACCATGATGTAATAACTTTGGTTACGTAACTAAACATCGCACAAATTTGGAATTCTCTTGGGCTCATTGCCAAACACATGACTCATCCACTTTTCTGTTTGAACGTATTGAAATTATTTCATATAACTTCGATTGTAAAGGCTTGAAAAAGAATTCACCTAAAACATGCTCGTCTACATTGTGTTCTACATCAGTTTATCTTCACGCACAAACCTGGCACGATGGTGGAGCTTCCCCCAGCTCTACTTTTTGCCATCTACTAGACCGGAAAGATTGTCAACCCGAAGCATGCATTTGCGTCTTAATCTGCAATACGACAGGGCCGGACCATTCGGTAGCAGAAATCAGATCTCTGAAAATGACTAGTCTTTGCGGCCTTCCCGACCTTGCTCTGGTGCTTCCGATCGATACACATTTCCTTTAACTCTTTCCTTCTGTCCAATCCAAGTATGATTGTTCACCTTTGACCTTTTTATGAATTTTGCCTAGTCGAGTGATTTTGGTAGTTACAGATTTGTTATTCTGCTGATCGAACCTTCACATGATTGTGTATACACATTTGGGGAGATAACGCAAAACAGTCGATACTGACTTTAAGTGATGACATCTTGAATGAGTTTGCACTCTCGTCAAGATGCGCCAGAGATATTCATTGCCTGCCGCGACTTTTAGTAGCTGGGATTCAAATGATTAAGTTTCAGAGAAACACCTTAAGATCGACCTATTGGATTGCCCATAGGTACCAGGCTCTCTTGACGGTCTTGGGTATCTGTTTCACTTTTAGGGGGATCGTTAATTATCCGCTAGTGGAATGCATTTAACAGCGGTAGGAACATTTGTGTTGACCGACAAAGAACACCGGACAGCTGCTTCGTTCTTTTTGGGACTCGCCAGCAGTGCATAAATTTTGTGCCCTGTCACGACTAGAACTGTGGACCTTTGAGTTGGAACTTCAAACCCTTTTTACTCCACATTTCTTTGAATTGACGATGCTTTTTCTCTCACCTTTTTGTGACTGTATGCGACGATAAATTTTCCTGGAGTGCAAGAAGCTGAGAATCCATCCATTAGAATGAATAAAGCGATTTTTGACTTGACTTAACTTGACTTGGTGATCGTGCAGCGAGTATGCACGCGCCACGGTACACCTTTTAGGCAAGCAATAAAGAAACGTATTTACCGACCAATCCTGTGGTCTCAAGTGGCACCGATCGGATTGGCTGAATGCAAGAATACAAACAAATGAACCATATCGTTGTGGATTGGACATTGAAGAACTGACTAATGATTATTGAATGCTTGTGATATTTACGTGCATGTTTTTCATAATAGAATTAACTGTACCCACAACTCATCTTGGTCCTACGTGACGTTGCTCCATACAGTGGGTTTTCAGTCCGAATCCTAGTTTGCGCTATTCGATTCCGACTTCAATTCCGAATATTACACCCCTATCCGACCCGAGGTTCGTGGTTCGCGTCCTGCCACGGACCCTAAAAGTATGCACTTCTGACGAGTCTCAAACAGGAAGAAAGTTAGCCTTGTTCCCTAAAGTCAGAAAAATTTGTTAATATCTATAAGTATTCGGTTCTTCGTGATGGGAAATTCGTCAATCTGCAACCTTGCACAGTGTACGAACATGTGAGTGTTTTATTAACCATCTTGTTTTAACGCAAGCGTATTAGATGTATTTGAGTAGTAGAACAACATGGTCATTGCAACCTAGAGTGGCTTCATGGTGTTGGATTCTACGATCGCCTGTACTTTATCATCAATACGAAATCCAATACTGATCGTGACTGCATGTTTTCAACCCAGACGGTATCCTTCATGTGGTTGTACGGTGGATGAGAATCAGTTAGCTTTTGAACTAATGTTCGGGTCATTGGCTTATTGAAGTTTGGGCAGTTGAACTCATCCATTAGGAGAACATAGGTTAATCTTCGTGTATGTGCGAAGCTTTTTGCACAAGATTTTCGTTAGCTGACTCAGGGGATGATAGATAACGTGAGACGAAACAATTTATCGTGCGTAAACAGTCGTAATCCACAGCAAAGTGCGTCAGAGGCCAAAACAGGAAGGTGGATCATCTGGAACTGCGAATGATCTCAAAAATAAATTAGAGCATCACTACAACGTGTTGTGAAGATATCCGGTAAACATATTTCGGAATCAAGGATATCAACTGTAAGCCATATTTCCGTTACAGCGAGAATTTCGTACTGACCAGAGTAAAAACACAAGCTCAGTTCAGAAAATTTGCTGAACGCTCCATGGGTCTTGCGGTGGCAATGGGTCTGGTATTATTGGTATTTGGAAGAGTACATCTGAAGATCCCAATTAAACCTCTTTTATACCTTTGGGCTTTGATGAACGTATGCAGTACGAAATGCGTTATGTAAGTGATTCATAAAACATTCCATTCATTTGAGGCAAACCAATCAATAAGATCAAGTTAAAGTTTCACACTTAAAAATTGAAGTTCGTGAAATGTGCTATATGTGAATCGTGTAAGATATTTTGTGAGCAGCTTTGCTTCTTTTATCGACTTGTATTCATGGATCGATTTATTGATTGGTTTGTTGATTGATTGATTGATTGATTGATTGATTGATTGATTGATTGATTGATTGAATGACTAAAATTCTCGTCAGGATAGCACCAAAGCCTCTCACGAAAGTTTGGCCGGTGATAATAAATGTCATCACATATTCACCAAATCTATTGAGGTGAGTTAGTTATCCTCACCTTTGCATCACTTGACGTTTTAGTTGTTCCACCAGTCGTTTCATGCGATCTATCTGTGTGGAAATAGCAATTTAAACAAGACACCAAATGCCTGCAATGTGGCTGCTTCAACAGTGGACGTTTTAGACTGTATTCAAAAATTGCAGTTTTTTGGATACACCGATTTTGCAACTAAACAACGCGGGCGTCGTTGATCATGCGGAACAATTCGGCACCACATGGGACCAACGTTGATATTCTAGTCCTGCCACCACACGGAAACGGTTTCATTTTACGCACGTTCCCAGGACACCCCTATAAATAACCTTGAATAATAATCCTGAAAATCTATTGGTTTATTGTCTATTCAGGTCCGGGCAAGTAGCTAATGTACTCGTCCGATAAAGATGCCATCACATGAAGTGTTAGTCAGGAGCTCAAACTATAAGCACAACAATTGTTGTGCCAGCACGTGAAGGTTTGTATTTGATCAATCTTGCTGAAGTGATTGCATGAGGGCAAGAGTCGAACAAAATATTATGAAAGAAACCGTTGTAAGAATTGAAGTGTTTCCTTAGGATAAACGTTAACAAATTGGAATTTGGGCTACTACCGGTATGTTCGGAGTGCATTTATGGATCAACGAATAGAAGCAAGATATTGTCAAGATTTGTTTCCTGGGTGAAAAAAATCATTGGATACATTTTTTGTCTTGATTGAAACTGATCAACTTTTCATACAGGCTGAAAGCCAATACGGCCATCAGCCCTGAGCTAGGCACTTGACGATCAAAGTCCTGAGTGAACTGCCATGTTAGGTGAATGTACTCTTCTTTGGTCTTCATAAGTTCTCAGACATCATCGTCAATATACAGATCTGTTTTCTAATAAACTATGATATATACAGACCCGGAAATATGGACGTCTGGACTAGGATGGACCAAGTCCATCGGGAAGTTCAGTGTGTTTGGGAAATTGTGCACATGAGGATTATGTCCTTGATCATCAAAAAAACGAGAATTCCCAAATGGGAAAAACATTTGGGCAGATTGCTACAGGAAGAACAACCGGATTCATCGTGAATATAATAAAAATGGGTATCTTAGTAGTAAAGTACTTAGTTGAATGAGGATATCCCTGTGGATCGATTAAACCTTAGCAATCGCATGTTTCGAGATGATGGTAGTACAATACGTACAGTCTGGATACAATCTGGATACAATTTTGAGATCCGGGAAGAAAGAACTGAATGATCTATAATATCCTGATTCACTTTGGGCCTGTACATAGATTATACAAATGGAGAGGAAAGAACACGAAGGAAGTATATGTGTGTTGCATTCACATGTGATGAAACCGTGGACTTTCGGGGCGACCGGAGTCCGGTAAAAGTACATGCGGATGCTGAGATTCGTTTTGTCCGGAATTCGGCAACTCTGCTGCATGTACTCGGTGCTGAATGTGTGCAGATTGTGGCATCATTCCGGGTATTGTTTGGATACATTAATCATCAAAGGATCATTTGCGCTTCTGTTGTTCTTAGTTCGTGGTTTTTCGTTTCAAATGTTTACGTGTTTCACACGATTTCAGGACGTGGTGTGAAAATTCAATACAATAGACAACAGAAGAAAAAGAAGATGATGAAGAAGAAGGAACAAAAACTACTCGCAAAGAAAACTGAAACCCATAGATAAAATTTTATGTTTGTTTATTTGCAGTTTCAGGTTTGGATTAGCGCATTCGTTCAGATGCATCGGGCACACTAAATGTTCTGGTTTGTGTGGGTTTCACTCCTTGGAAGATCGTTAGTTTCCCAACTATTTGAATGCTTTCAATTGCGATGGAAATACAGGTACTGATCAAACTGATGCAACACCCTGACTTTTCTCATATTTGGTCCTCCCAACACTTAGTGGTTCGAGCCGTATTGAGGGGGTTGAATATGATGTTGCCCCACATCAAACATATGGTTCTCCTTGTTTTGGTTGAATATCAAAAAGAATTACGAATTCTCAATTTTGACGACGTTCTGAAACATCGGTTGTAAAATAACGAAACCTCAGTGAAAAAAACACAAGTTAACTTATCCTTTAAGTTGATTCATAGGCTTGTCACAGGTATTGTACTTTCACATTATTGATCATCTGTTTACTCTTCTTCATTTTTGAACACTGGAGATAGTCGCTTTTGCATGGAGTCTACCAACAGCATTTCCAGTTTCCTCTAATCCTAACCACCCTGCAGTAAAATCTATTGCGACACTCAAGATCTCGCTAATTCAAACGATAATAGAAGAGAACTAAGGACGCAGAAGTGGGACCTAAAGTAAGAAATAACAACACTACCGACAACCATCAATATACTTGTATGATATTGGTAAATGTACTTCCGAACTGAGATGGAAGTTGCACGAGTTTGAGCAACACCTGTATATTCCGACCGTTGCGAATCAAGAGAGCCCATAAACCAGTAGCAACTATGATATCGTTTCTCTTCAACGGAGAGGACCGAGTATAACAGCAAGAACGATCAGGTGTAATCTAGGCAATCCCGTGCCTGGGCTACAATCAACACTGCCCAGGTAGGATAGGCAAACAACTTAGCACTCACCTACACCTACACAAGCTGCCCTCCGACGCGTTGACCCGAGGTCACAAATCTGGAACCACCGCGCACGGACAGGTCATGAGATCGCGATCGATAACGTAAAGGTGGTGCACGCCGTCGAGACCGACCAGAGTTTTTTTCGCTCCGAAGTAAACTTCACTTGATTAAAACACAACCGCAATTTATCTGTATCCTCACTCACCTCCCGTATTGCTTCCATGTAACTGACGTTGCCTTAGGGTTTGCCCGACCAGAAGGCAATCCACTGGTTTTGCGGTTTTGGCCTCCAGTACACAAGAAGCCAGCTACTCTTCAAAGTTTTTCAATCTCCAGTGCAAATTTGTTTGCACAGATTCTACCGCATTGTTCGACTTCGTTTCACATCTCAATTTACACTTCATAGTGGAACCGTTTCACACCCAGCGATTAGTTTTCCTTAGACAGTATCTGCTAAGTTACACTATTCGTAAATGAGGACCTTTAGTCTGGCAGAGAACACAAATGATTATAAAATCTATACCCATACCTATGAGTCAGATTTTAATATTCATCCAGACGAATGGACATAATCAGTGCATAGTTATTGCTTGGTGATTGGGTCTTCAGAAGTGGCATTGATTTTCGCGTATTTGAGTGTAATCGCACGGGTGAGGTGTTATCAGGTTTGTTCAACTCGGATGCGGTTTTCACGATATTATCTCTCGCATGATTTATGGTTCGCTTTTCGGTGTGATGAACACCTCTTTACTCTGATAATTTTACTACATCCTCGTTGCTTAAGTTCATACCATCACTTGATTTATCGACATGCTGCATGTGACAACTCGTAATCACTTTTTTTTCGCTCGAAGCGACACTTCAATTTCCGGCCAATGTTTCCGGGCAAGCGGTGAAAAATAAATCGTACACAATACTGTTCACACCACTAGAACAATAGAGTGGTGAATAGAAGATGAATTTCATCGGTTTCACTGTTCCCATTTCATTCCCATTCCCTGCTTCCTCACGTCACACTGACTAGGGATACATTCCTCAGCACGAAGTTCACGTTCTTCGTGTAAATTAGTAAGTTTCACTTAACCTGGAGGAGTTTGGAATGGTTTTATTTTGTATTGTTCTATCATGTCCTGTTCATGGATGGATGCTGTGTAAAATTTGTATTGATCACATTAGTAAAGTGAACTTGACAGGCATGCCACCTGCAGGATTGATTGTGAAAACTGTGTTTACAATAGCTACCCGCTATGGATGTCATAGAGTGACTGTCGCGAACAACGGAGCAAAGTACCATAGAATGTCCGAATATGCACTGACACTCTTTGTCAAATCATTTCATTGTATTTTGTGCCATACATGTATGACATTGTATGCAAAATGTCCACACAGACTTATCCAAGTGCAATATTTGACACGGCTCAATATTTAAACAAGTGACGTTTGCGGTCCGCACAAAATCCCTTAACTTTCTTCACTCGGAATTGAGATAATGCGCTTGCACAAATGCGTGACCGATTTTCGAAGTGTACTACATCATTATTATTATAAATATTACTATTATTCTTGTGCCCCTTGATTAGTTTTTGTGAATGTATGATCCAATGTGAATGTATGAATGTCACCGTTTTACAGGCAATAGACAAATAAATGGTCTTATGATGCACTTGATTGAATGTAAATGAATTTACTGGAATACTGACTTCACAAATAGGCCAAGTCATTCTTTTCCACAATGTGATAAGGCACAGAACGTTTGTGATAAGCATGTTATACGACGTGGGAAGCACTCGAAGGCAGTGAGTCTACTGTGCGATGACACGAACTACTGGTTATTTTCAACCGAAAACACTGTGTAAGGATGAGTGTGTCAGGAACTCGGTTAATAATATGATGTTTTGAAAAGAAAAGCGACAGAGAACAATGCTTTGTTTTTGCATGATCAATATATTATGACACCGCTGATAATTTATTTAAAAGTGAAGCTACTATTCCGTCAAACTTAAGTGAGTTTTGTGGGAGTTTCATACAACTCACAGAAACTTTGCTTGGTTGCTTCACAAACGCTTCAACTGATCCGGATCGGGTGTAAGAAGAGTGAATCTGTCGAGGGCCATATTTGTCATTTTACAAATCAAATAAAACTACCGTAAAACGAAAAGATCGTGCGATAAAAATTTTCATGTCTGTCTCGCTGTCACCAATGATTACCGCAGCAGTGTACTCATCAAAGTCCATTGGTCTAATTTTGATCAATATGTACTGTTTACAGCTATTTGTTTTCTCAAACCAAACGGAAATCTCATTAGACGGTTCAAAGACGCAGACATCTGCAATTGGTGGCGCAATGGTTCAGTCACTACCATCGGTGCTCTTTAGACCATGTGGTCCGAGGTTCGAGCCCCGCCACCGTCAGTCACGTTTGGCAGTAGGCGGCTTTGTTGTCGCCCGGTTCCATACCACACTTTAGCAAGCGAGGCCTTATGTGGTTGTTGAAGTTTGTTTCATGCACTCAAATTCTGAGGTAATTCACTTACGATCTTTTCGTTTTTCTCGATTGCTTCATCTTTTCACATAGTCTTCCTCCCCCCCCCACACACACCCACCCCTCTCTCCGATACTCTTTGTGATCTGATTAGAAGATTTTCTCGTGATTCTTGCAACTTGTACTCCCTCAAACTAAAATGAGACTGTCTGATGACCGGCTCGTAATGTTTGTGATGCTGTTCTGGTTACCGGTTGCCCAGTTGTGTGATATTGGAACTTCTGCTCAAACGGGTTAATGATTCTGCAAATTGAGATAAGTGACTCATCATTCTTCGTGTTGTTACAGTTGTACAAATCCTCAAGGAGTTACGGCGTACCATAACAAGTCATGTTCCCCCAACCTCCTGCAAGTGCAATATGATGATATGATATGTGAAGGGCCACTTTAGAAGCCCTGACGATGTCACCTCGGCTGGTGATGAAACGTTTGCAGACAAATTGTCAAGCTCGGCGAACAGGAGAACAACACAGAGAAAATGACTACTTTACCATAGAAGCCTGCTGTTCTTTGTTCGCACAATTTATGCGGCGAGGGTTACAGTCAGGTGTCCTCTGGTAGGTGTGATGTACAATGGAAGATTAGTAACCTCGTACTTACTCATAAAGTTTACACTATGCTGGGTGTGGGGGATAGAATTCATTGAAAACAAAACTTTTGATTTCGCGATAGATAGGGAAAATTTCCAACGTGAAAAAATACAGAACGCGGAAGTGTGTTCCATAACTTTTGCAGTTCCTATAGCAATAACGACTTGAGCAACATCATTCAACAGGCTTGTAGAAGCACTAATGTTGGCAACTTAAAGCCTACGACTGTGACTTACGGGGCAATGTGATCTGGATGAGGAACCAGATGGGCAAAGCACGTAAGGCCGAATCCTTGACAATAGGTGGTGGACCTGTCACCGGCGTGCTTTGGACCCTGCGGTTCGAGGTTCAAAACCGACCACTTCCATCCAATTTTGGTGGTAGGCAGCTTTGCTATCGCCCGGTTCTATACCACTTCTGAACCAGCGAGGCCTTATTTGGTTGGTCAGTCCAAGTCCCGGGGATCAGATTGTCGGTTATCATCACAGAACAGCAGGTCTTCTTGACTATGGGGTCCGCCCGTCTGCTGATCACCACACACTTGTGTGTGATAGAAAAAATAGTGATAGAAAAGGGACGGGAACGCAAAAGAGAGGCAATAAGTAATGGAAGAGTGAATGCTATAGACTGATCAGTTTCAAGGTAGAACATATGAGCTCACTGGAATTGTTTGGAAATGATTCTGATCATATAAACTGAGATTGAACAGTCAGTCATAAGGTAAGAGTTGTAGCAAAGTGATGCATCAAAGGACGACTTCGAACTTAGGAAGTTTAGCCAGGAGCCAAAATCAACCGAATAAGTTGGAGGTATCAAAGGAGACCAGATGCGTCCGTCCATGTTGGCTAATGGGGTAAGACCAAACGTGTGACATATCGTCAGTGAGTTTGTGACAGCAAAAAAACAATTGACCCTCTGAGTAACAGCATGCATGTTTTACGATCCCTAGTTCCATGACGTTAACGAGGTATGGGGCGGTAAATTTCTAGATAAAAAGTATACTCACTTAAGAGGTGGAAATAAGATAGGAGAGGGGATCAGTTCTGGCGCGCAAGTATTTGAGACAATTGATGGAATAGCATCTGGCTCGTCTCAGACTAATCAGCTCAATCTCTATGACGATTACCAAAATCAATTTTTTCACTAGGGTGACCAATTTTTTTCTGCTTCAGCCGCCTAGTAGATATCCTCGTTCGTGTTTCACTAAAGGGAACTGCCAAATCCGAATAGGTGAAAAATGAATGTTTGAAGCTGAAGCAATCCTACGTACGAGTATCGTCATGCATAAGATTATACTGCACGCTAAGTCTTCACAGATATTTCTTGTGCCATTCAATGTTAGTTTTCCTCGCTTTTATGTTTTGACTAAAAGTTTGACTGTTTCTATGCCCCCGAATTCGTCAACATTTTTCAAACAGCGCAATCTTCGTGTTTGTGTTTGTTTTGCTTTCTTTGGCAAAGCATCTTATCTGTACGGTTGCCATGGCAAGAAGTGTTATTTACAACCGCGATGTGATGAGTGCACGCCGGATGCCACCCCTGGGCTCACTTGGCCTGTTTGCACACCGTAAACAGATATAAAATTTCGGTACACACCACCATTTATCTATAGACTTATAATCAGATGCACTTTTGGTTTTCATTTTGCGTAATCTAACGAAATTAAAGAAAAGTTGAACACAACTGTCAGACCCAAGATGAAGGATGCGACGGGGGTACGGGTGGGTTGCACATAAGAAGAGAATCGGTGACTAGGCGCGCTCGTGCATGCACGCACAAAGTCAAGTCAGACATGTGGGTCACATATTAAACCGGCCTGTGTATCACCAACATCAATAAACACCGGTAAAGATGAAAACAGAAACTGATAATAGTACCTAATGACCACCGCAAGGAGCAGACCGATCACTTCGGAACATCAGATCCGATTGGTTCCTCTTTCTGTAGCGGGCTGAATACCGTAAATCGGTTGGATAAATAGATCTACGTAGACTTTTTCTTCCGCACCTATTACTCGCAATATCTGTCATTTCTTACAATGAACATAAATGTAAAAAATGAAAAAATTCCATGTGTTTAAGGTAGCTAACCAATAAAATGATGGAAATTATTTTCGGGCATTGGAAATGGATGACCATTCAAACTGTACCTTCTTCAGTGCCACTAATCGTATTCCTAGATTACAGACCGTGAGCATTACAGTATTGATTTGAAGTGGTTTACATTCACTTGATTCTGTCTTTATCAACACTGCATTGGATATCACGCTCCTATGAAGAACTCAAGACGTCCAATACAGATAAGCTTTTACGGAAATACGTCACAAATTCAGAACTATATTCTGAGTTGGATTTAACGTGAGGTGACAGTGGTAGACATTACGTAGTGTCGTAGTATCAAACAA
>UZAN01039552.1:0-16709 GCA_900618425.1 Echinostoma caproni
CCTCCGATCTCGGACTAATCTTCGCATGAGGGTTCTACCAACCATGTGTGTTTCTATGCTTCTCTTCTCAGTCTCTTTTAAACGTCTCCCCTATTATCTGCCCCTTCGTTCAAAAAATTTTCTCTCCCTCCTGGGTGTATCCATAAATTCTTTTCTCTGTTGGTCTCCTTTTATTTCTACACCTGCCTCTCGCGCTGCATGCAAAGTTGGTTTGCTATTCCGCGCAAAGCGTTTCTTTACACCCAAGCACCTTCTCCTTTCAGTCAAATCTCGAATACGCCCGATGCTCGAATACTGCAGCCACGTATGAGATGGAGATTCGTATTCGGCTCTTTCCCTCCTCGACCGGGTTCAACGTAACGCTATCTGGCTGATAGACGAACCGTCATTAACTTCCAACCTGTGGTCGCTTTCCCACCGCCGGGCAGTTGCTTCGTTATCTATTCTATCTTTACTATTTTGGTTTCTGCTTTGCCGAACTTGCTTCAGCGGTTCCCTTTCCATTTTTCTTTTCTCATCCATCTCGTTCTCAAGAGAGCAGTCACTCTTATCAGGTTTCTGTCCCCAGATGCCGGACTTCTATCTTCCAATCTTCTTTTTCCCCGAGGACTGCGAAATTATGGAACACTCTTCCCATTTCCGTGTTTCCCAACTCTTATAACCTTACCCTTTTCAAAAGCAGGATTAACAAATTGATTCTTACTTGAATGTTCCCCCACATACCTCCCCTTTACAGTATATCATTGATTATGGGATTTACCCCTGTTGCTGTAAATCCCTTTGTGTGTAATAAAAAAGAGAATAGATGGGTCAGTGAAGTGTGAACCGGTTACTGAGAGTCGGCTGCAATAATCCGCGACCACCGCCGTACAAATGCTGATCCATGTGGGTTGATTCCTGTGACGTTATCTGCATTGTGGACTCTTACACAAATGGATCGGTGTTTTCTTTCAGTTACGCGGGCTACAAAACATTCCGCAAATTCTTTAAACTATACAAATTGCACTGCATGTAGCTCCACTCAACGAAACTAAAGTGATATGAAGTAACGTCGTGTTGCACAAGTGTATGAAATTAGCCGAAAATATATGTACAATATTACCCGTAAGAAACAGGGGATCATCGAAGTAGAAGGGGGTGGGATAACGCTAACACTATACATTTATGTTTATCAGGGTATAACGCAACCTGATTCATCACTGAGGCGTTGATTTCAGCTGCAGCAATAAGCGAACATTCCTATCTATAATCGTATTTGCCGGGAAGGTCGAGGAACTGTATAGATATAGCTGAACAATGACCAACTGACATCAAAGCCTCCACTGTTGGTTAATCCATTTCTTGGAGTGCCTCAACATTAGGGAGACTAATTGCGTAGAGAGTTATCTGTTGTGGATAACGTGAGCGCAGCGGATGTATTCAAGAAATTCCAGCAACTGAGTTTAAGGCAGAAGTTCTCTGAAAGTACGTATCAGTTTATTTCAACAACAACAACAAGAACAACAAAAACGACGACGACAACAACAACAACAATAACAATAACAACAACACACCAAACCAAACTTCAATCGATGTTCTCTAGATGACGTTACCTAGTCCAGTAACAAAACCTCCTGAAGCTGAAAAATAAGCTAAGTGATACAACACCATCGAACTGTTCCTGATTAATAGCGAAGCGATATTGATTAGAAACGTTGATGTTATTTCAACAAAGTCGAACGGTTAATTTTATCAGGCTGATCACCGTCTTCTACGATCAATGTGTTATTTGTGCCAGATAGCTTTTGTTGACATACACAATTTCCTTTTCACTGCTAATGAAACTGTCAGCAAACACGTTGGTTCAGTAAGGCTAGGCTTATCTTTCGTTTCCAATGTCTAATCACGTTGTTGCCCCAACGGACTGACTTTCTGCACGGAAAGACGGAAGACTTCTGTTGGTGAACGGTGTATGGAAGATAGACAGACAACCAGTTCTATCCTAACCGGAGTGAGATGTTCATGGCTCAACGCCCTTAGACACGTTAGAAATCGGTCTTGTATTCGCATAATTCATACAATTTGCGCGTGAATGTCCACGTGTACCCATTACTGACTCGGTTCTGGTTATAGGAGGAATGGATTCGTACATTCTGTCGAATGGGTATGGGAGGGGACTACTGGTTTGTCGGTCTTTCGTGGTGGTCAATTGGTTAGTGGTCTGAGGTTTCTTGTGATGTGGCTGTATGTGCTTGTATGTTTGGTAGCAGACTAACCAAAGTGCTAGTTCCTATGGCTTTTTGTTGTTGAATCAGGCACTGATTGATTGCGGTATGGGATTTTCATACCGAAAACTTGACTGTGACTCATCTGGGCATTTGGAAAAGCTTCATTTGCCAAATAGATATGTGGAGATGTTACAAGGTTTTTTCATATTTGCGTGTGCGTATCTGAGTTTCTATGTACACGCGCACAAAACCGAATTTGTGTATTCCACTTGTGTGCCTGTGTACGTAGCACCACGGAGGGAAAACAACACTGAAAAGTCCGTGGATTTGGTCGATTACACACAGTCATTGGAATACTGCAAATGTCGCGATTGCCCAGACCAGTTTCCACCCTACGTATCCGCAACAGAATAAAGCAACAGAGTGGTTTAAAAAAGCCAAACCGGGGACTTAGCTTATTTAATGTCGATGAAAAAAATCCCTTGGATTACCCAGACAGGCCTTTTGGGGGGCAGGTTTTTACTCTGATACGGAGCGATTGGTCTATGACCATTATCATCATTGCTGCTCGAATTTGTGTGAGAGGAAAAAGTGAGGCACAGCAACCGCAAAACATGTCTAGTATGGGAAAGAGCTGATTCGGTCGAGAATGTACACTTCGTCGATCTAAAATCATTCAGTGCTGGGTTTGATAGGTATTGACCGATTCGAAAAGATCCAGGTGGACCGTTAGATGCGTTGGATGCGGATGACCGATGGCAACGGTGAGCGTGCGAGTGAGTATGATCAAACTGAGCGGGAATAATCCAGCGCGAACTTATTTACTAAATAATGATGAAGCGATATATCACACAACAGAGTGAGTTAGGCTATTTACAACTGAGCATCAGTAGGGAAAACTAATGCTATTAGCAATCAACAGTGAACTGTAAACGAATAATTGTAAGGTAATATTAGCAGTTTTGCTAGGTGACAAAAAAAAACGGGTCTTCAAAAACACTAACACAAAATATCGTATATGTTTTAGCAAGGTAAACAACAGAATATTGGTAATGTCTTAAATTTTGATTTCGGATAGCATCCTAATTGGGGTTTTTTCACCTTTTCGGTTAGGTAGCTGAAACTTCATTTTTGTAAGAACCTATAAAACCAAAGTAGAGTTGCGTAAAACGCTAAATTTAATCATGCGAAATAGCGATTCATACGAATAATTGAATATGTTTGAAGTCAAGTTAAGATTTATGCACCCAATAAGGTGAACTTTTAGCACTGGCATTTATGCATCTTTCTGCCATCTCATTTTCAGCGTTCCTGATTTCATAGCCACTGCCTCACTGGTTACAAACACTATTCTAGCAGATGACAGCCAAAATCTGGTTTGACTTTGGATATGTTCCCGCGATACACTGAAATTAAACAATTTGATTGTACTCGATTGATTGTGACAATTTGCTTTCTTTGGCTTGAAATTTGAGTCTACGTATTGCGACATTCTTGGTTTCGATGACCATGAGTCATACACTGTGTACTGTAGTGCTTTGTTTCTGGTTGCGACCTGTGGCAATCAACCCGGCTGAATACGAAAACAGGAGAAGACGGATGGTATCAACACACTACTAGGATATAAAGTAACCGACACTGAAAAGAAAGAACTAAGAGGATAAGGAAAGTGAACTGACCCCCCGGGGGTGGGGTCGGAAGTTACTGTTAACGACACTGACAAATTATGTATTGTTTCTAACTTTGGATTGAACTCATCCTGGAGTTTTAAACAATACGCTAANCGCTAAAGGCGATCGAAATGAAAAATACACATCAGCTCGGAAACTGGACGCCTTTGGTCTACTTTCAGCTGCCAACACTTCTGGAAAACATTGCAATATATCTGGTGATGCGTGAAACAAACAACTTAGATGCGCCATTGTGAAACTCAAAAGACAACCTTGATGTTATCATCAATCCAGATGATATTGGCTGCAAAATGTCATTCATAACTAACGTTGACATTCCCTCACACCGGTTTTCATGCGAAGTCAGAACAGCCTAAATCACAATAACAGTTTACCCTCGAGCGACTGGCCATGAGGTTGAGTTAAACAGAGATTCAGGTGGCATAATCCTCGCTATTCCGCATTTCTTTTCTGTAAGCCAGTACATTTTGAAGAGTACAGACCTAAATCAATTCTACCTGTTCCACTCGATTGACGTCACGAATTTCCTATCATTCCAAGGGACTAGTTTCGCGAATCTCATTTTAATGGAGGCAGTTTTTGTTTTATGATGCGTTCGTCGGGTAAATGAGGCGTAAAGTGAACAGTTCGGAGGCACTGGATAGCTGTTCGAACCCGGTTGGATCTAACATAGTCTTATGCAGTATTTTGTTGGTTCAAAACAACCCTAGTGTTTCTGTTTTGGATTGTTGTCTTCTTTTTTTGTTTTTCTAAAGATTATGATTCAAGAGATAGAACGTAAAAATGTATGCAATCAACGAAATCTTTTGGGAATTAATGGCTTTGACTATTCATCAAGTACACTAAGATATGACCTCTCATTCACAGACAGCTGGTAGTCTTACATGTTTTTCACCTAAGCTATCCTAGACAGCGAACAAAACTTGGTTTTGAAAAATTCATAACCTTGATAGTACAGTTATATATCTAGTTATAAATTATCAAAATAGTGGAATTATTTGGTGGTTGATTGCGATATGTAATTTGAAACTGAAGAAACAGAGCTTTGTTGCTGTTTTTCTTGGTTGGTTTAAAACTTTTCACAACTGTTCCAGTTTCGGTGTAGGACCTTGGCTTGTTTCGTTCAACTGAGTCATGTTGGGGCCAGGGTAAGCAAAATGACTGAATCAGTCGCTTTTGAGAACAAAAATTTATTGAGTGAGCGGATGACCACCACCTCAATTGTTACAGCATGGCATTAAAAAACAGCTTTTGATGGCTTTCCTGTGGTCTTGTAGATTGCCTTAACGGTGTCCCTGTTTACTTGATGGCCCATGCCTACAGGGTATTCTATCACTGTATTTGTAATGGTTTTCCTTTTGCCTATGCTTATGCTCATTGATTCTTTGCAAGAATTGGCTAGCATTTCATCGTACATAACTTGAGCGAAGAAAGTGGTAAATGATCACAGGTAAGGAGAGTGCAGGCACTGTATCTATCCTTCGGCTTGTAAACTAGATACATAGCATTGCGGCAGGACAACTACGCCCAATAGCGTTTTCGGCATTTTAGTAGCTCACACTTTAGTCATCCTTAAAATAAAGTATTCCGAAGAGCTCTTTTTGTTTCATTGTTGCCACTGGTGCTCTTGGAGGCCACTCTGTCAGGTTCCTCAGTACGAATCGTTCCGGAAAACTGTTATCGAAGGGTGTTTTGCTTTAAATTTTCAATATCCTGGGCTAGATAGCCTTCTGAATAAATTTGACTTGGTTGATGAGAGAAGGTTTTGAACTAAGTTTCTCGTAGGCTTCAGAGAAACGACGCTGGTAAATTCAGCATATTTCGCCGTCCATGTTTGTTTACGAGGAACAGAACGTTTTACCGCAATTCCGCAGTTCTTCGCGAGTTCACACGTGGGAAGTGAAATTTAGATCACAGTTCCAATCCGAAGTGAAACTGATAGCGGTGGGAGAAAGCGATTGTCTTCCGTTTAGATTGAGAACAGATCATCTATCTTGATGGAATCCGAACCCGAATACGAAAAATTTCTATTGTGTGAATTATGAAAAGTGCAGCAGCATCAGTGGTATTCGAACCCATGAACGGACGCCGCCCACATTTTTGTACAGCGCACAACCTACCAGTTGGGCTATGAGGCTACACTAGTAGTATTGATTTGGCTTGACCATCCTTCAAACTGAATTTTTGCGTTTCATCCTCAATTGATACAGTCAATCATGCCCGCAGGATGTGTGAGCCCAGAGTTCTAACCCCAGATATAATGTTAGATATTTAATACTGATGACCTCTACTTACCTTTTTGAAGGCTAAGTTGAGTAAGTGATCTGAAGCTTTTGTTGAAAAGGATGCAGTCTGAAAGGTAATCAGTCCAAATTGATCTCACAACACCAATGGAAGTAAAATGTAATGTAACTATTAACGTGCTCAATCTGTGGACCAAGTATTATGAACTCAGACATCATAGTATGGGTTATAATTTAATTATGAAGTAGGAATTTAGAGCGTTCGTTGTTGAACAAAGATTTTCAAAAATATTGCTCCTTGATATTTGGGATAAATCACATTGTTTAGGCAATGTTGTTTACACAGAATAAACAGATTTAATTTTAAAACGTGTACAAGACGACTAAGTTTAGTACATTCTTTCTTGATTTAGCCTACAAGGCTGACGTTAAAGTGGGTTCCGTAGACGACGTGACCATTAGGTGTAGTTGGAGTGATGATCGCATTTCTACCAAACGTTTTCGATCGAGGAATAAAGTCAGATTATGAGGGAAAATGATGCGCTAAAATACCTGACGAATAATATTCCTTCGTATACATCGGAGCTGTCAGGTGTCAGAATAACCTCCAGATTGAAGTAATCGTCTTTCCTCCCACTTCCCAGATCGGTTTGAAGTAAAGATATTAAGTAAAAATATGGAAAGAATGAAAATATTAGGGGGAAAAGCCATAGAATATTTTCCTCCTCCTAAAGATCGATGCATGTCAGTCAGCTGGAAATTGCCTAGTTGTGTTCAGTGCTATTAAATGTTGTTCACCACAGCAGTGTGAGCGTGTTCAACGAAGTCATATTTCAGGGTGTTCTTCTAGTATCTTTTCTTTTGCAGATAAACTTATGGTTTTTTCTATCAGATCTCCATATTGACCCTTTACAAATGTGGTTACTGTCATTTTGTTTCGAACAATTCCAACTCATTTGTGAGTCGTTCTCTCAAAAGTTCTATGGTGTACGACTTGTTTGGAAGTTCTCAGTCTGCATTTTAAGTTATCAAAATATTATGAATGTGTCTGAACTCTATCCTGATCCAAATTTCCAACCCTCCCCGTTAAGTTTCATGCCAAATCCATTCCTAGATCAACGTTAATTTAAAATCTCGGCGCGAAATTAAATAACAAATCCCCAATGCTTCGTTCACTTTTTCTACTAAATGAAGTGCTCTGTTCTTTCAGAATCACAACGCAGATATAACGTTCACCAATCCGTCAGTTCAACTTTTGAATGACAATGAGTTAGTTCCCTAATCCTCTGTAGCGCTCACTTGATTTCTTTTTCTGGTCCGCGCGAAGAGGAACTTACGGCTTTGTGTCTTGATCTATCAATAACGCGCTTCAACTTGGCTCATCTTTTCATTAGATTTTTCGGTGAGTATTATGATTTACGTGTGGAATTGCGCGAAAGGTTTGTTTTGACTATTCTTGCTCACCCTTCACATCTCTGAGTGTTAACCTTTCAAAAAGCCACATTCACTCCTTTCCCCATTACACAGCCTAAGTACTTCTTGCATGTTTTCGTTTTCACAGGGATCTTCCTCGTATCAGGTGCATGTAGCCAGTGTGACCAATGATTTTTTGCATACGCCTCAGGCTGTGGAGCTGTTTTTCCTAAGTGCTCATACATAATCACTTTTCACTCAACGCAAGTATATTTTCTTTGGTTAGTGAATACGTTTTTAGACAATAGTGCAGGATTAAAACCTGCATAAGTTTTGTTTTTCTAAGGCGTGGTGACCAAGAAAGACTGCTGAATAGCTGTTATTCGTTACTACACTTTTTCAGCAATAAGTATGATTTTTTACGTCCCTTGCGATATGTGAATTACGATCCTCTTAACCATCGACAATATCTGTTTCACAGAGTAAGGATTTCAGCCCTTTCTTGAAGTTTTGCAATTCTAGTGCCGACAGGGACAAAACCACGCAGTACGCACTGTTACTGAGATACTGCTGGGATAAAACGAACCGCTCAGTGCACCTTATCAATTATCACAGAGTTATTCCCTTGCATATGAATAGTTTGGTCATGTGCAAATAGGTTCATGTTATTTACGAGGCTACAAATCGAACATGGCTGAAAATTACTCAACAATGGATGGTTATCATTTTTCAGTGAACACACTAACCCGAATGTTGTCTTTCGAATGTTTATAGACAGAATTAGTTGGGCATTTTGATAACAACACCAATAAGTCCTCAGCCACAAATGTTGGGATGATGACATATTCTCGTTTCTTGCACCACTTTTTCTACACCAACAATGCGAAATCAGTTTGAGATGAACACCTCATCCGTTTGGTTCATTTTTTTGTTGAGATTCCGTTACAATGGTTACATATTGAGGCATTTTCTGACCATTTTCTAAATAATTGACGATCGTGAATCCTGAATCTGTTGCTATGAAAATGACGAATCCATTCGATTGCCATTCAATTCTTCCATATTTTTGAACTAACTAAAAGTTCATCAAGCACATACCTAATGTAGAGTTTGAAATTAACTTTTTGTTTTAGCAGGACATTGCTATGAGTCATAAACGCTGTTCAATAAATTTTCGTACCAAAACAACTTTATGAAAGGTGGATGGTGTGCCTCTTACAGGTTATTCATAAATCCAACTTAGTTGTTGGGAAGTTGAAAACAATCCTTCGCGGCTTTTCAAACAAACACTTCAATATTGCAGCATAACTAAAATGAAAATATGTTTGACACTAAACTATTACCGGAATTTGAAGAAAACGTTTCAACGCTGGTGTTAGTAGATGACCGGTAATGTGTGTGATCCCAAAGATACAAGTTTGCTTCGTCTGCTAATGTCATTACTGCGATATTTTCACTGAACGGATGACCGTGATCTCATTTCTTTGCTGTGCTCTGATGCAAGCGGTAGTCGCAAAACGCTCCCCTGGTTCACGCGTCAGTACAACCCTCCGGTGTATTCTACGGTCGAAATATTGAGAAAAACCCTACAGAATCCCGAAGGCATTTGTTAAAAAATGTGTTTGCCTAACCAGTAGGCAGAAATATAACGAATGCGAAAATGGAAAATCGATTGTTGACGAAATAGACGTTCACAGTCTGATGGATAGCTTCCAGTTGGAGGAACTGCTAAAATGGATCAAAGCGAACGACCTGATTAACGCGGACGTGACTTGGACATTTGCCAACGTCCTTCTGATTTAAGAACCGGATATCTTTTTCGATGTTTTGTGAATCAGAAGAACTTTTGTCTCTGGTTAAATATCGGAATCGGTGAGGTCAATTCTCTTTTGGGCTCGTAATACTTATTTCAATTTACAAGGTTAATATTTCTGCCAAATTGAAAGCATAATGATGGAAAGTATTTTAGATTCAGTTTTGGCTGACTTATTCATGGTAGTCAAACAACCGCATCCACATAGTATAGTAGATTGTATCAGTCTGTCAGTAAGTGCTTCGCCAAACTATCTAGACAGAGCCTAAAAGAAGCCTAGACCAAGACTAGTCTAACACATTCCAGGATGTGTGGATCAATCAACTGTTGAACGAATCACAATTAGACCACCAAGATAAAACACCACCAAACACCACACATCATTATCACTGATTGTTCGTCATCCATTAAAGTTCGATTCCCGACCTAGGGTGACCGGAACATTCAGAACTGTAGATCCTAAAACCGAATTCGCGTCTGCTACAGTTTTATAAGGAAGATCCATAGCAATCGATAAAACCCTGAACTGGCAAGTACATTTATTTAATTAATTGATTAATTTGTTTTGGCAGCAGTGCAGACTATGTTGAGCATCGATAGCTTATAAACACCTGGCAAACCTATTATAATAGTTGAAGTTTGGGATGTACAGTTTATAATTCTCCGGTATGAGTTATACAACACTGAGCTACTCTGTTTTCTGTTCAACTACACATGAGGGGAAGATCACTTAATTATTTGTTATATTTGGGAGTCCTAATTTCTACTGCTTCACAACTTTGTCAATTCTTTGTTGTAGCGTGATGATAAAGCGACAGGTATGACTGTTCGCATTTAACTCACAGTTATTTGTGAGTGCTGGTGTGGGATAATTGATATTGGTTGACTATCATTCGGACTTCAACTTCACGCACAATCTTCAGATCATCAATTCTACCCTACACCCACAAGCATTAGACTCGAGTTTCGCTCCTTCCATGGAAGGCGTGTGCGTTACGACTGTGCCAACTAGCTCATGCCATGCTATGTGTCCGGAGTTCAAATCCCGTTAGGGACAGTGGATATGCGCTACTGATGAGCTCTAATAGGAGCGAAACTCGAGTCTAATGCTTGTGGGTGTAGGGTAGAATTGATGATCTGAAGATTGTGCGTGAAGTTGAAGTGGGAATGATAGTCAATCAATATCAATCAAACACGAGTGTGTTTTATAATTGATCAAATACTTCGATTAGCACTGTTTAAGTAGACTATTTCAGGCATCCCTGTTTTTCGTCTCAAAAGCTTCTTCACTGAAAGACAAAGCAGAATATTCCCTGATTAGATCATTTTTTCCTAAATGAAAAGCTGGTTTTCATTTCTACTGATTATGGTTGTAGTGTTGTTTTAGAAGCAACAGATATGGTATGTGCCAAGTTATTTGGGAGATGTAGTATCTCCCACCAGACGATAGCAACTAAAATGTGACAATAAAGTCTCGGTACATCAAAGAGACCACCAATCTGAATCGATTGTTTGTGCTTCGAATTCAAGAATGAATTCTAAATGCTAAGAAATCGTAGTTGGTTGCGTCTCAGTTGCATTTGAGGTAAAAATTATTTCCCTTTCGGTTTGAGGAAATATGAACTAACATCAAACGGTAAATGGCGTTTAGATAGAGCCGTCTATGCAATTCCCCCACCCCTATACGCTACTCAAAAAGTCTGTTTTGTACAATGGCTTGGAAAATTGGTTTATCAAGTGCGTTAAGCTATATTTTGCCGGAAATAATGCCAATTACAATAATGATCTAAGTAATATATAAGACAAATTTTCTGTTGATGGCCGTTGCTAGTGAAAATAGAAATTACAATTTATTGTAAAACTTGAGGTCTGTTACATCCTACTGTTTGTGATATTCATCATCCATCCAATTCCATCTTCGCGGGCTATTCTCAGTTCACCTAGCCAACGATAAACCTAAAAAGCATTGGAATGCAATTTTTCTCTTGCTGGTTCTCACCAGTAGTGTGAGCTCAAAGGGCCAGATAAACTCTAATAGGAGAAAAACTCAAGTCTATAGTGCTTCCCGTGTATATAGGTTGCACGGCGAACTGATAATTACACTGAATATATGGGACGGCAAATCACAATCATTTGATAAATACTTATTCCATTTTAAGAATCACAGAAGAAGAGATAACGATGTTGATCAAAGGCGTTGCGATGCCGCTACCCTGTAAATGATGATCAGTTGAGGTACTGAGCTAAAACTAACATCGGACAACTGTCACAATCCTCTCAATGTGGGACTGTCAATCAGGCCATTCATAGTCATATTTAGAGGTATTTCTGCTTCGAAAGGAGAAATGTTAGTGTCGAAGAAAAAAGGTGAAACTACTTAAATCTTTTGCAATAAGGCTGTTGAATGGTCACCTTTACAAAATATAGCTTGCTAGTGTTAATTGAGAAAAACAAGTCCGTTCTTCTCATAATAGTTTGCTCTCTCAGATTCTTACTCTCTCATTCAGTCAACCAATCACCAGCCAGTTCATCAACCTCACTCTATCAGCCAGTCAATCATTGTAATACTTAAACATTTAATCATTAACTCGAAAACCACTAATCATTAAACCAATACCCTAATCACACAGAAACATTCACGCAATTTGTAAACAAGCGAGCCAATGACCACGCACCAGGCAGTTTCTTGGTGAGCAAAATGAGTGTTGTTTATTTATGTCTACAGAGATATGCTATGGGCATCATAATCTGTGAATGTTCGATAAAGGTATAGTTTTATTGAAAACGTCAATTGGTTATGAGTGGATTTTTATTTCAAAAAATGTTTTATTGTTGAATGTGAATAGCTCCCTTTTTGCAATCGTAGTTATCGCATTTCAGACGTTTTCCTGATGATCGAAAGTTTTCTGTTTATTAAGTGAAAATTATTTTTCGTCGATTTAGGTTCAATGAATTCCGTCAAATTGAAATGATGCGCATCAAATGGATAAATGAAGTAGTAAAGATAGCAATAATAAATTACAGGAGCCCAAATGAGAAATTTTGAATTTTAACGCATAGTGAAATGAACCATCTTAGAACTGCTGAGTTACATTCTCTTATCATAGTGTTTCATTGTATATCTGTAAGGCAATATACAGTTTCATGTTAAACTGGAACGCAATGGCACCAGGAGAAACCCGCAATAAAGTTGTTCTGTTTTGAACGGTAGCAGAGAGCAAAATGAAATGAGGTTATAACATTTAAAAAATTCAGGGGCATGTAGTCACGCACACTATTTCACGGGTCATGTGACTTTGAAGCGGGACTTGGATTAGTGTTACTTGGTTTCTGCCTAGCGATTGCGAAAATGAGATGGAACAAGCTAGTGTTTATTGCACACCTGACGTGAGTACATAAAAAATAATGGCTCATTCAACAAACTTTCATGCCCGTTTGAATCGGATATATCGTTTAAGACAGTGCCACTGTCCCACGGGATGAACCTACGCGACTGATTTCCTTGTCCAGCAAGCAGGCTTCTCGGTATGTGCATGTTAGTCGGAACTGAAACCCGCCTCATTTGGTGAGCAAACAAATATTTCTACTACTTCACCGTATCACTAATTCCAACGTGTAATCGAGTCTACTGATATCCACTGGTTTCCTTCGCTGCCCACGCTGACCGCGAGGAACTGATTCTCGACGGATGAAGGCACAACCAGAATGTCAGAGATCACAGTTGAAGGCAACACGAGAGCAGCAAGCTTCTTGCTAACGTCTTAAACGCCCTCCTTCACTTAATTTTAATTTCCAGCTCCGCTTACCATCTATGTTTTATTGGGAATTTCGAAGTCGTCTTTTATCTCTCTTGTGAGTTCACAGACATCGGGTTATGTGTCACGTTGTTCTTGTTTTGGTTTCACTTCTCGTGAGTTTATTGATTCCTCAAGTGTAAATCATTATTGCTCACCAACAAGAGCGTGAGATAGCTGTTTTGTCCTTGCAGGGACTCCTCAGTGGGGCGTATGGTGCCCGAAATGAAACTAATATCACTTCGCTTTGGTCAACGGAATTCGGCATGCTGTTGATGCAACTCATTTCGGTATTGGGCAATCGTACGGAGTTTGACTGGGAGGTCACTAAACCGGTTTTTGTTGGGTAATCGGTCCATACGGGCGGGGGGGGGGGGGGGCGAGACGGACATTAGTAAACACACTGTGTGCGTATTTTTAAAGGCCTCGCTATGTTAATTACACGGGTCAATCATGCCTCAGATAGGCTTGGCGATATCTTGACAATCTAAAGTAAATAATCATCACAAAAATAGGTAAATGAGCAAGAATCAAATTTATCATTGCTCGTAGTTTCTAGAAAAAGATGGATAGCACACAGTTTAAGACCAATGAAAATAGAAATATTCATCTACACAAATCTGGAGAACAATTCATACAGACATTCACCACATCCATCGATCTACTTAACTTGTTAGCAAAACGTGGCTACTGCTAAGCAATACAGCTCTAAGACTGAATGCGGAATTTGAGGGAAGTTTCTCTGATCAAGACGCGACAATTCTTCTATGCTTCATCAAATGAGGTAGCAATTGCTTTCCAGCTCCTACTATTACGCTTTACTGTGAATAGACGAAACATACAGCTACTTTTCCAAACTGTTTTAACTGTCATTTCAATTTGCGGTGATATATGAGGTCCATCATTTTGATGTCCAGGTGGTTGGGCTAGAAGTAACATCAGCAGGAGTTTTGAATGAAACGGTGTGCTATTCATCGACGTGATGAAGTTCACTCTCTTCGATCCTAATGTACTCATGTGCTACTGGTATGGTGGGCGTCAAAACAAGGTGACCTTCAGTTATCAGGTGTACCTCTGTCAGTCTACGGTAAGAGTTTTGTAAAGAGAAAGATTCAGCTGCCAATTTTTAAATAAAACTAGACAGTTTCTTCTCGTGTCAACGATCTGAACCAGACTTTGCTACCCAGAATAACAGCCCATCCATTCGTTCCTATGAAACTACCAGAAGAGAATACTTTTATAAATACAGCCCACCACCAGAATATGGTTGATGCGTACGAAAATCTAGAGAATAGACTGGTCATTCCGAAGACAAAACGCCTAACTAGAATCTTTGGGGTTAACTGGTGAAAGAAGTTAATGCGTATGGAAAAGTGATTCTTCTTATCCCGGAATTAACGAGAGTTATTCTTCCTGAGCAGTACAATCCTGAAGAATCTTAAAACTCGTTCAAAGTGTCTTCGCATTGTGCCCAGTTATGAATGATAAAAGTCGTTGTATTTTGTAACCACATGCTTTTATCAAATTGTTACCAATACGTCATCGTCAAAGATCTCAGTGGGCTGAAGTTAACTTAAAACATGTTATCGCCGTGGACATTAAAATCAAACTTAGTGAGGATCGACAAAATTTCAAGAAAATAACTGTAAAAGCTATTGTTAATAGATAACATGTTGAGGACTTCACTGTTCATGATTCTTAATATTTCAAATAGAGAGGAGTAGTCACGTGACCGTATATCCCCAAGAATCTTCGGCGATATATAGGTCGTTCTCTTAATGTCAGTAGAAGCACGGATTCTGTGTGATATTGCAGAAGCTGATAGCGCTTATTGGAAGTTTCTAACAGAACGAGGTCATGTTCGGAATTCTTTTAATTCTCGGATGCAGTGTCATTTCTGAACAGTTTGATAATAATGTTAATCAACAATAGTTCATCGAAAACTGTTTGTTGTTTATTTGTTCAACCATGCCACCATACCCTGATCAGTTCAGTATGTGTTTTGGTAAAACGCAGAAAATAGCTTACAAAACTTGAGTTGCTTGTCAGAATTGCGTGATGTTGAGAAGCACCAAACCGGAGCCTGAATAATAAAATATAGTAATATAAAAGTTTGACAAGAAAATGTTACTGGTTAAAAGCCTATAAACATATTCTCCAGTGGTAAGTACAACATGGCAAAGTAAATCTTTAAATAGCTCACAGAAAGCCAAACTTTACTAGAGTTTGTGGGCTTTATTCTGATGTAACAATATGCAACAGACCTGCATCTTTAAAATTCCCTCCCTTAAGTACTTATTTACAAATCAATATAATTACAGCAAGAGTAAGCTTCCACAGATCTCGGATTTCATCGATACCGGCTTATAGACGCTTGATGGAACTTGGGGTTTTCAACATTATTGGCCCCAAATTTGACGGAGTTCTTTAATATAATTTATTAAATCTTTGAATTCTTGTTATCCCGTCAAAAAAGCGTTTGCTTAAGACCACGCTATTAGCATTTAAGAGAAAAAAGGATTAAGAAAACCATTGTGGGCCTAAAACATTTTTAAATTGGATTAATGCAACAAATACAAGACACCGACCAAAAAAGGCACCAGGTGTTTTAGAAAAATACATCAATGCATTTGCTGTCTTCAATCTGGGGTCGATAAAGCAGTAACATGCGCTAAAACATCACCTAAGTGGACTTGTATACTTCAATAGAATCAGCGCAATCGCACTTTTACACTTCATTTATCGTGGTCACCCCTTGGAATGTGCACTCAGCTTTGATGGAAGTCCTAATGGATAATAATTTTTTCACTAAAAGATAAAATCTGAACTAAAGGGGCATTTTGCAGAATAATGTGGATGCAGATAAGAGCAGTTGATCTGAGCGTTTTGAATAAAATATATAGCGTTTCATACTGGTATACGGAAGTTTCAAGGGATGGATTTTATGGAAGATATGCTACTTTTGGAACATGTCTACTTATAGACAAGGACACAATTTCCACAGAATTGCGCAATTGCTTGCTTTATTGAGAAACACAATATCTACTGCTTTTATTGTGTTCACTATGTACGATTTTCTAAATTTGAATCTACAAATATGGTGTAATTGCTGAAAATACACCCATCCGGGTGCATAAAGCTACTACTGACTTGACTTGACTTGAGATCGCATTGAAGAGACCGTGCTTCCTGAAGTGTGGAAAAACGGTGTCATTTCGCCAATTTACAAAGATGGATGCCGTAGTGACCCAGCCAACTACCGCCCCGTCACGCTGCTTCCAGTGTTGTCCAAAGTCATGGAATCTATTGTTGTGGATTCCGTAATGGATCATCTGGAGAACAATGGCCTACTATCCCCCGCTCAGCATGGGTTTCGAAAACATCGCTCATGTGCAACCAACTTGATTTTGGCTCGGGACGACTGGACTCATGCTGTTGATCAAGGAAAAGGAGTTGATGTTATTTACCTGGACTTTTCCAAAGCCTTTGACAGGGTAAATCATCAAATACTGATACAAAAGCTGTACAACTATGGAATTCGGGGACTC
>UZAN01039552.1:17895-47162 GCA_900618425.1 Echinostoma caproni
ACTACATAATATATTCTCCTCTGCACGTCAAAAACATTACCTTACTACTGTAATTTCATGAATGTACTGTGTGTGACATTGTCAATCGTGTTCCGAACCCATGTGTAAACACCCTATGGGATTTGAAAAAGCGAAGTCTTTGTAAGTTATATCCCATAATAAAAATTTGAATTTGAATTTGAATTTGTTGTCTATGAGCAAAACTAGAGCATAATCTTTTCAAATTCAGAAATATTGTATCAATTTTAACCTTCCATATCGACATCCATGTGTGACAAATAACAATGAAAAGCATGTGTTTGGGTAACATAAGTGCACTATTTATAAATCGAATTATCAGTTTCTCTTATATAACCAATGAAGTAAAAAATCACTGCCAGTTAATCTACTCATTTTCGTTGTGTTTAGCGCTCAGTGTTTTCGGTTAGTAAGGTGGATAAACTTCGGATTGGCTTACGGGTAGATATTTATTGTAAGTTAAATCGAGCATTACGTCTAATCAAAACCGTGTCGTGTGATAGACCAATTAATTGCAACTTAACATATAGACGAAGCCAGTCAAAGGTGATTGAGTTCATCCCAAAGCTGGTCATTCGGCTATGCAGTTCTAGTTCATCTGAGGATTTCTGTTTTGAATTTACCGATTGCATTTGTCGAATGGAAGACGGACGCAACGTACAAACAACAAGAGTTGTGTCCAAATTCTCTTTCGTTCCGGTTCCTACCGGACAATGGCGTCGTTCGCGATGGCGAACAATTTGACCCGTCCGTTTCTGCACGGCACAAAATGACTGCAATTACGATCCTCCAGTGAATGACAACTTAGTGGCTCTCTGTTGACAGATAAAAAACGCAAGCTCAGCCTCTATCTAACCACGCATTGCTAATTTGACATTTTATGCACTGAAAGTTAGATAGTCAATCAAACATCCTGTTGCTTTAATTAACGGAAAATGATGAGTAACTGAAAACCATTTGTGGTCACGTTCAGTTCCAACAAAGAACGGAACTGGTCCAGTTTGCAGTGTGATGTATTGGGGTGATATAAATGAGAAAAACAATGCTTAATGTTCCTGTTGTATACGATGTAAACTAAACCAAAGCAAGTATATTTAATTTAGGGTACCAACGGTTGTTTTGAGAATTCCATCTACAGTGCTTTGATACTTTTGCGACTGGTTTATGCTAAGAGCAAGAGATATGTACTAAAAAAGCGTACAAAAACAGTTATTACTCCCTGAGTGAAACTGAATGCCTTCATAGCCAAATTATAACGGATTGTCCAACCGACACCAAGGATGGCAATAATGGGGCACACAATTTCGACAGTAAGACCAAAATTACAGACTCCTCACACAAATGATTTAAACAAAAATTACAATCGGTTTTCCCTATGAAACAAAATACCATCGACCGATTAAAAACACTGTTTCCATGTTTGTCAATTCTGCCCTCATCCAAACGATTTGTTCAATAAGCTCTAGGTTTTAAGTCACACAGAAATTTTGGTTTATTGCACCCATGGGTGTAATATTTGAGCCACGACCACACTGCACTAAAGTGACATTAATAATGCACACACGCGTGATTACGCTAACCATTGCGACAGAAGGACCACCATTCTAGTGCTATCCAAAGTTTTGGCGGATAAGCTCACTTTGACTGGGCGTAATCGCATGGACTAGGATACCATACAGGACTTGCAAGTGTATTAGTTCTTGCACACACATGCTCGTTAAGGATCAATTGGGGGCAGACGTTGATAATAAAAATTTGATTAATGAGAATGTACGGTCTCAGTTCGAATTGAATTTTCACTCCGCTTGCACGCTTTCATTTACTGGGAAGCAACTTCGAGAGTCAATGTGTACGCGTGTTAATACAGTGGTGATAAACGATTTAAGTGGAAGCCAATGGGAGAGAAATCGGACACACTGAGGATGTAAATCCAAAGTGGTCACAGAGAATACCATGCCATCAGATCTGAAATTGGAACAGATGTCGTCAAAGAAATGCTGCGCTGTGCTCACAGTATTAGATCTGTATGAAAATGTTTGGATTAGCCACAACGAGAGAAAAGCAAAAAAACAATTTTCGATTGAAGACGTTTTGACCATCTTGGAGGGCCTTTTCAAGTCAATTAACAATCGAATATTAGACAAAAACTGTGAGAGAAACCGTATCAAATGGAGGTACTTTGATTGGTCTAGGGGAGATAAAATTGAGTTGGTGTGTGTCTACATATGTGTGGTAATGAATAAAAGCATGAAAGTTGTGAATGAAATAAGAAGTCACTGAGCTAAGGATGACGTCATAGGAGGTGGAAAATTGGTCAGAAAACTGTTTTTTGGTGTGGCGAGATTTAAAGTTGTGTGTCGATATGCATGCGTGTGTGTCTGAGCGGTTGGTGGTCCAAGTGGCATCAAGTCAGGGAATTTGATAATTGGGTCATCGTTCGATGGATTGATGTAAGGCGGATCGCTGTTGATGAACAGTGACCCAATAATTAATCATTCTCTATATGACCTGAAACCTTGTTTCAGAGTAATTGGTTTTTCGAATTCCATAGTGTCCCTCAGAAATGAAATGCAGAACGATAGCGGAGTTCCTCTCAGAGGTCCTAAGCTCTGATATATTTCTTGGAGCGTGTTTGGATTTCCTGTCATGTTTGGCTACTCGCTTCTTTAGTTGTCGATTGAGTACGTGGCTGTACACTGTTTACATTTAACCTTCAGTTGATCAGCTTTTGGTCATTTATCCTTGAGTTGCCTCAAGAGTGAACGAAGGGTGTTGATTGCCAGAAATGAGATCGGTAAATTGAAAATGATTTAATATTCGTTAAATGTTTTCTAATGTATTGCGGCGCTAATGTATGACACTAATGCAATTCAATCGGTCTTTTCGATTTCCGGTTCTGTAGATCTTTCACGACTATGAGTTTTATGTAGAAAAGTTGACGAATATCCATTATCCATTAAAACTCTTGTGACCAGTTGAAATTCTTTGTTCAAACTGATCTAGTTTAGTATGTTTAAGTTTATGGATAAAATAACTCGAGTTTTTAATGTTATATTTATTACATTTTTGGAGTGGCTGTAAAATGCTTGTAAGATGTTTCAGGAGGGCATAGTTTGAAGTGTTTGTGTGATCAATTATTGGTCATAACGGAACATTTGCTTTCTCGATCTCAGGTAAGTCATAAAATCTCGAAGTATAATTTGTTTCGGGATTCAAATGAAACCATACTGACTAACCCGGCTTCAGTTTCAACTCTCGAAGTAACTTCGTAGTAGTGGTTTGGGTTTTATTCCTTAGGGCCCGTGCTCACTTTTGAGGAATTTCACATTAAGGTCCCTTTGTTAGCTGACCATGGGCTTTTTCGTCGTAATCCGCTTTGGTCATGACAACCACTTAGTTGCTTTTCGTAACCACTATACATTTGTCCTTACAGAGAGACTTAACTGCCAAACGTGCAGCTTTCGTTAGGTTACATATTGCCTTCCGTTGATTCCGTAGGATACGAGCGACCTGAGGGCAAACGTTTTTGGCCTCTTCCTCTGGTACTTTGGGAAAATGTTCTTCAAGCTCAGGGACTATGTCAATATGCCTCAGGAGCGGAATACCCATAACGTAACTAAGTCCTTTGTTTAGGACGGGATTCTTGTGTAGTATCAGAACTCAATCGGATAAATTCAGTGGTGGAACTACACTGGTGAACTGGGGTCTCTTTGTGGATGCTTTTATATCCCGTTTGACATAAGGATATTCAAATGTCCGTTTTCGGCGTTCTTTTGTAGCGAGAAATTACCGAGAGAAACGATTTGTTGGTACCTTTTTCATTGTTTCCCAGATTTCGCAATCGAGTGTAACCTTCAGTTGGTTTTCTCTCATTGTGGCTAATCCAAACATTCTTGTGGGGGATTTATTAGTAACAGAGAAAACGTTGATCGAGAGTGATAAAATGTGTGCACATGCAGCATTTGGTGTTGGAAAGCAGTCACTATTAGTAGAGATAACGTGTGCCATCCTTATATAATGCTAGGGGAACAAGTATGTGCCAAGCATAACTACTCTTTATACAACCAAAGACGACCAATTTGGTGTTTTAACGTCTGTCACAACATTCTGGTTCTCTAACCGGTCCTCAGAGCAAGAACACAACGGTACCACGTTTGTCCACATAAAACACCAATGTGGAACTTTGAAAAAAAACTCTAGATTTCTTATTATAGTGAGTCTCGAGTATGAGAAGGAATGAAAAAATAATACTCTTATTTCACTTCTTTGGAGATACTACTTTGTTGTGCAATAAATTTCTAGTGATAAGACTGTAACCAATAGTAAATTAATCTCGGTCAATCAGGGTGGCCCATAATCTGCTTCTGAAATCATATCAACAGATGAAAGTTACGTAAATCATAATTTCAAAAGATCCAAGAGTTATAGGTGGGGTTTGTATATATCAGTGATCGTTATTATTCGCGCATCGATTATTATCACAGACACTGGCGAATAAAAAAGCATCAAAAAGAATAACACGATTCGAAAGTGGGCATAGCCAATGCCTTCCCGTCATTGCTGCACACAACCAATCCACCAGAAAGACATTTACCAACCGTGATCACCAGTATGCATCTAATCGAATCGATTGACCTAACATATGTCAATCTTGCTTGAACGCGTCACCAAGTAGTCTGGAGTAGTCCCTTCACCCGAGAAAGATTTGAAGTAAGTTGACTACTGCTAGTTGCGACAATCTTCCCCAAGAATCCCGTGGCTCACGTGCACCCCAATAACGACCAGAATGAACCGGAAAACTTGTGGTTGCAACATAATTAAATAATTAAAATATTAAGGTAAAGCGTGTGCACCGCCACAAACCACATCGGTTTGCCGGAAATAAAAAAATGTATGATTAAGTAAAACCGAACAAAGCCGTAAGTTCAACTGCCGAACTAATACCAATGAACCGGGATTCGAGTGTCACTGCGAAATTACAGATTAATCGTGAAGAAAACGTGATACCTGGTAAATTTAAGAAATCGTCTGCATTTTCGGCAAAATCGATCATATTGAAAACTCTCAGGCCACCCCAAAAGTAATCTTTTATTTGCTGCAGCATAATCCGTAATAAATTAGGCTCCGAAATTGGTTTTAACTTTTATTTTTCTCCTGGAAACTCAAACAATTTGACATACTTCATACAGTTAGGAAAGCAAAAAACAATCTTCGTAATTCGGAGTTTACTATTGGACTTTCCCAGAATGAAACATTTCGACACGCACTGTATAAATGAATTAGATCCATGAACGTATACTTGTTTTACACCAAAATGAAATGAGAACAACGGTTGGTACGACTGACAATTCCCACTGGTACTGTATATTGTTCTATTTACGCCATATATTTGTGAATATAATCAATGAGTTATTCCGAGTTCAGTTAATGGGTGAGTCGGATAACTGCCTGGGGAACTGCGTAGTATTACTGTTGCAGAAATTGGCTGCAATCTTAAGTAATTCGTGGCCCATTCAAGTTAGCTCCAATTCCGTTTCAATTTATATGACACAAAGATAAATCCATCTCATATGGTTTCTCCGACAGTGCTGATGATAGCAAACACCCTGCGAAAAGCCGTGATGATGTGCAACAATAACTGAAACTGAAAAACTTCGGTTAATGTCGTGCTTGCTAAGAAGACCATTCCGGTGCAAAAGACAGCAGCTATTACGGAGGGGGCATGGAGCTTTTGCTCAGAAACGGTGGAAGGAATTTTGTATTGGAACAAGATATCGTAAATGATGGAAGAGTTAACTGAAAGGAACTTCAAAACCATAACTTGAAACGATAGAAGATGCGATTTTTGAAAATTATTTGTTTGGAAGATATCGGTTTCTTCCTCAAGTTTTAACTTTAACAGAAAAAATATTTACCTGTGAAGAATTTGATAAAAGAAAGTTTTCAAATTTTCAATGAAAGTGAATCAACGTGGTGTATGAATCAAGCGAAATGAAAATCAAAGTATACAAAAATGCTTTAATAAAGATGACAGTGTTCTTATATCTAGGGGTTAATATATTCCTCGTGAAGGTTTTGTTCACTGCAGTCAGGAGTCAAATCAAACTGACCCAGCACGAATACTTTTCCGAGCGGAGTCCAATTGCGTTGCACAATGACTGTAAACACAAATAGTAGCAATAACCATTGTACTACAATTCCCAAGGTGTCCAACCTTATATGGAAACTCAGCTGGTCAGCAGTTCTTGGATTCACGTCACATGTTATTCTATTCAGCTGTCCAATATCTACTAATTTGGTCACAACACACAAGAAGAGCATGTAGGCTATTACCATGAGATCCCGGTTAATGCTTTGTGGCGTACAAAACTGGATGAGGGCTATCAAAATGTGGAGACGGTATACGACGGACAGAACGCGGGAATTGGGTCCAGTGGGTGTTGCTCATTTGTTGAGCTGGAGACCTGAAGATCATAAGAAAGTTCGAGTGGAAAGATGGGAAGCTACCGACCTCCTTTTCTGTATTTATTATCAGTCTTGGGTGACCGAACGCACACAATTATGATATATGATCGAGTCAATTGTGCACTCGTTACCCTAGTTCACATTTTTGTCTTTTATTCCTACACGACTGATTCGCTTGTGTGTATAAGCTGCACGTTCATAAAAATACAATACAGAGTATTGGCTTTCTAGTGGTTTGGGTAAGGATTGTTTTGAACGGTGATCGTAAAATGCTGGGACTGACGTGGGATTTTACCGCACTACTGCCTAGACAATTTCACAATCACGGCAGTATTTTTAATCAAATAGGAGCTGAGTTGATAAATACTGCGATATACAATGAACACAATGTACTGGTAGTTAATAGTCTACTTTACGAAGAATTTTATCTTTATACCACTTATCTAGAGGTCACATTGTTTTTGATTTCTAGAGTCACGCTGAATTTGCATCAATTTATCAATCAGCCCTTTGATCTTCCGCTTCTACCTCCCTGAAAATTGCATCATTGTACATTCATTGTAAAAATTATTATTCATTTATTTATTATAAAAGTAAAGCAAATTCAGAGGCTAAGGGTGAAAACTGTGCTTTTCACTGATTATCTTATTGTACTGTAACGTCTGCAAGAACCGAAGATTAAATTCCGTTTTAGAAGTCATACATGCGAACCTTCACATGAAACGTATTTCGCGTGAGCCATTTATTTACCGACAGCAAAGAGAAAAGAGTCCAAAGTTAAAACAAAATTCACTTGTTACCCGCTACTTGGTCGTGAATACTCGTGCAAGATAGGACGTAGGGGAATTTAGATGAACCTTTATACGAGATGACACTTTTGCTATTCCGAGCGCGTCGAAGGATGGGAAGTAAAACCTGTCAGTTCTGCGTCAAGTGGATGATATAACTTTGTGCGAATTCTTTCCATATTCAAAATCGGAAGGTTTCTAATTTCCATCGTTTTGAATTTTCTTCCGAGAAAAACTGTTAGAAAATGAAAGAAATGATCTGTTTCTTTGCACTCTTGATCAAGCGGAGATATTACAACTCCCACTAGTTCGCAACGAAGAGTTTCCACACTCATTGCAGTTCATATTAAGTACCGAGTAACTGGGGAAAGTATGTCAATTAATTTCATTTCCGGTGATTAAAAAATCGACAAGATCAATCTTGTGCGCAGTCATTAGCGTGATGAGTACTAGGAATACATAGATCCTTTCCAAACGTATTTTGCATCTGCTAAAAATCATCCATTTGTCTTTGTAGCATTCAGAAATCACACGGAAAACAAAAGTTATGCGGGTCTTTCACGTGATTTAAAACAAGAAAACGATTATAAGATGACTTCTAGGTTCCATCAGACAAATTGATTTAGAGAAGATCAGCCGAATAGCACTAACATGGAATGTGAGGGAAAGCTAGAGGGGCGACTATATGTTCGGTGAAAAGGGGATAGTGGCGTATGAGGGTGAGATTTGTTGTGGTGATAGAGTATTCAAGGCAAACATTTCTTAATCATATTTAGTGTCTCAGTAGACAGTGTGGGAAATGGAATAATCGGTGTTCAAAGAGAACACAGATGAGGTTCTTTAGCTAAGAGAAAGCGGATTTCAATTATTCGTTATTTCGCAGTTCAACGGGAGATGCTAATTTTTGTTTGAATCGGGTAAGTAGTATTGGTGGGAGTCTCACCCGTGCGCGTATATCTTCACACGTCGTACAGCTTACAAGTTACAGCTTCGTTCTGGCAGGGAAGTTCTATCTGGGATTTTACTATAGATTCTATTCGGTGAATTCTGTAGAACGCAGTGTTTTTGGTTGGTAATCAAAATTAAAAAATGTCAATCATGGAATACACGCGTCACACAAAATTCAAACCATTTAGATGTTATTTTTGTAAATAAATGGGTTGAGCTAATGCATTTTTACACTTTCAGGTATACGAGACTTGTAATTATCCTAAAGAGCATTCTCAAATTTAATGTACATGCATTATCTTTCTATGAGTGGTTTTGTAAGTTATTTTTAATCCATGTTTTATCGTAAGTCGGACTTTTATCTTTCAATGGTTGCTATTATTGAGGTCTAATAGAGAGCAGTAACGGCACATGGATGTTGATCAGTGTGTGTGAGAGTGCCGCATACGCATATACATTTCCGATTGAAGCACATCTACGCGGTTAGGCCTGTTTACAGGATACCACCCTTAATTATTTTATTTCATGTGAGTAATGGCGGATTTGATTAAATTTGAATTGGGATTTCGTCGTGTATTTAGCAAATGAAGTGTAACTGAAAAGCTAGGGAGCACTGGACAGCTGTTTCAACCAGCTTTGGTCTCATCAGCGGTGTAAATCCATCGACCCAACTGGGGATCGAACCCGGGACCAGAGACCCAACCATGTTGAAACAGCTGTCCAATGCTTCCTAGCGTTTTCAGTTCACGCTTCATTTGCTATATACACGACGAATTATTCCTTGTTTTACAAATTAATTGGACACCTATTTTGGGGATATGTTTCTTTGGTAATTTTTACTGCTTTCTTCACTCTGTCTCTTTGATTTCGTGCTCCGTTTCAAAGGATTTTCAATAAATTTGTTAAAAATGCTGCAAGAATTATACTTAGCATACATTGGTGCTTTTATGACTATACTTGGTTCCACCATACAGTATATATGGAGTCACAAATTATCAGTTAAAGTTTTCGGGACTGCGGAACTCCAGATGTAGTGGTGAACTTTGAACACATACAGGTTGATTTGTTGTAGAATTTTGTCGCTTTACTTGGCCGAAGTATTTCACATACCAACTAGATCTTTCCTATTACAAAAATTATATGCAACCTTTATTAATGACTAGGAGCCGAATAAACTGTACTAAAAGAAGCAGTTGATTTATCCACCATGCAAATCTCCACTTCAATGTCCTCATGGACTATTGCGCGATGGATTTTAAAAAACGAACTAACCCGCATCATGCTCTGCGGTTATGTGAGACCTCTGCTTCATGAACTTGATTCGAAGGTAGTTGACATACGGGTCATTTCTAAACTCCATCTCATTAAGTATTACCAATGGCAAATGCATAACTCAGCAACAAATCTCAAATGAGCCATAAGAGGCACCCAAAACTTGCAGCAGCCTAGTCGTGAAACGCGAGGTTTGGTCAATGTTACTTGGTGTAATGTAACAGCGCGATTCCAGAAACCTCCATTTTAAGACAGATATGTAGTTGATATAATCAGAGATTCAAATAGATCATCAATAATTAAGTTTAATACAAGCAAATGTCAGTGTGACAATATCATTTACTTTCCTCTTCCCTAGTTAGTTGAAACCGGATGCATTTGTCAAGGGTAAACAAATATCCGGCAGTGGAATGTGATTAGTCTCCGGCCGGAACACATGGAGTGCACCAGTTGGTGCCTACTTCAATCGCCTGAAATAGGAATCGATAGACGTGTGACCGAGACGATATAACCAAAATGACATGCAGCTGATAAAAATGGGCCATTGAAGTTACCTAAATGCTTTTCGTACTGTGTTAGACTGTTTCGCATTGCGCTTTGGTGTTGAAATGCGAACGTCGAAGTGTGATTGATCCTGAGTCAGTGTAGTCTAAAGATTCTAGGCAGGTACATTTGATCATTGGTTTCTACAGCCATGTATGATTCATGAATACCCCAACTGGATAATGTTTGTTGATCCTAAGCGCAAATCATAGAAATATTCATGATCGCGAGCATCATATCTCCAACTTTATGAAATAACCAGCGGTTATACGTGTTTCTGTTATTGTTTCAGATAGTGATTCATAATGTTTAGATCAATGAATGAATCGGTGCCATAGTAGTACAGCAGAACAAGACAAAAATAATCGTAGAAAACATTATTCAATAGTATATTAGAGTTTAATAAAGTTAATATTGGCAGTGTCAGTCGAGTGGTAAGGTTCATCAAAATTACCACCTTGAGTTTGAGTCCGCCACCGCCGCCGCAGCCGCCGCCACAGCCCAACATCTCATTTTCTGTATCCTTCCAGGCAACTTTTGTATGATCTCGGCATCCTTGTCGAAGGTTTATAGTACATTTCTATATTCAATAACCAAAAAAGAAAGTAAAAGCATTTGTCATTTATAATCACATGATGATTCTGGCCTGTGTCAATAGGATCATACTCATCTGGATTAAATGAATTGTTGCACAAAATGTCATTATTTCCACTGGATGGTTTCGCGTTTACAAGTTGTGAAAGCATTCTGCAAAGTTTCACTTGTGATAAACATTAGCACAATTGTCAGCTGGACGGAACTGAACATAATGGTATACTAGTTTGTCTCTCGGCCGAAACTTAAGTCGCTACTCTTCGGGTCGAAATCCTTATTCCAGGGCGACACGGCTAAGAAAAACACATGTAGTAGCTGACGTTAGCAAGTTACTGTCTCCGCGAATAAAAAGCACATCAGATGCTGTACATTGGTGTTCATATGTAAACCGTAATCTGTGACAGCTAAATTGACAAAAACACAATTATTCCGTCAAGTCATTCAGACAATGATTTCAATCACATCCCTTTGAGGTTATGAGCTGTCATTTCCAGGGTTCAAGATTTAAGTTCCGATTGGAACAAGAGAATCCTATCAACCAGTCTTAGCCAGGTCTAAGTAGCTAACCAGAAATCTTTACGGTGGTTGCACGGGTTTTTGTCTTAAATTAAATCCATATGAATCACTGGTGGAATAAACGGAGTCTAGAAAATATGAGAGCGCTTCGAGGAGAACAAATCCTGGGTGCTATAAATTAACATAGA
The DNA here is from genome assembly GCA_900618425.1 of Echinostoma caproni. Taxonomy (NCBI): domain Eukaryota; kingdom Metazoa; phylum Platyhelminthes; class Trematoda; order Plagiorchiida; family Echinostomatidae; genus Echinostoma; species Echinostoma caproni. The sequence goes on from UZAN01039552.1 coordinate 29,228, forward strand.
ATAAATGGTTAATAATGCGTTCAATGTTTCTAGTTGACAGGTTGTAGAATGTATAGAGATGATATTTTGTAATTGAGAAAAACGGATCAACATATCTTAGCGTAGCTTATTCAATTTTCATTCCAAATTCAACTTGCACCACAATGATCCTCGGTCATTCAACAAATATTTGCTCTGCATGCTCTATTGATTTTGTGCACGTGATCTCATCGAACGGAAATCTTTTAGCGCCTGGATCCTTACAGAAAGCTATTTTGATTACACAGAGCTAAAACAATAACTGTAGTTGTATGTGCATCACTGAAGACACCTAAGAACGATAAAGCATCCTTTGAAGAAATAACTAGAGCTTTATATAGCGACTAGTAGTATAGGTCAATGCGAGATGCGGAATGAGCGCGGTGAAAGAACTATACCAAAACGGTTTGCATTATAGAATAGTGAACCGCTCAGTCATAGTATGAGGTACAAATCTCAATGAGACAGTGAACAATTGACTTGTATTTTTGGGCAGCTTCAAAACGTACCGGTTCACAGAAAAATGTAAATATATCCTTTGGCCAGTTTAAGTCTGACCCCAAGGCATTCCGACTTGTGCTTGGAAACTGCAATACATTGGTATCATGTTCAGTGAATATGAGCATTTTGAACGGGATTCAATCATCCAATGTTACCAAAACAACGATGCTCAATTACGCCAGTTACCAGAACCAGAAAAGTGTGGATGAGGTTCATATGTCTATTATTCTTTAGTCTGGAATCAGGACTCTTTGTTCATTCTCCCAGGTGAACTGTCGATGGATCACCTACTCGGTAATAACCCTGGTTGTTGGCTTGTCATCCTCTCCCTATGCTGGGGAAGCACATCCGCCACGTGAAGTCTGCAAGCAACAGCAGCCCAGTAGAAGCCGTTTAAGATAATTGGTCGTATGGCAGCATTTCACGCGATGCAAAAGAATGGGGAACCGCCAAAACCCCAGATACCCGGGTTATTATTGCGAATCATAAATAACCGTAAAGTTCGCCTAAAGCTGCACTTAAATTAAGTGAACGTTGGAGTAGAACTAGTGTACATTAGACTAGAAATCTTGAGAAAACTGCAGTTGATTCAAAGCTTATGTGCATTTAAAGCAATTATTTTGTGAATTCACACGCTCGGAGTTTGTCGTTTTTGAAGTTTACTCCAAGCGACAAAACGTTTTCCTTTCCGGTCCAGTGGGGTTAGTTAGTCGCATGCACTGATCGAAATTCTCATACCGGCCAACTGTGTGATACCTGCCGCGTAAAACGAACAGATTGTATGGTTTGGGTAAGCGGCTGTGCCTAAAGCTCAATCAAGAACCGCTGACCATTGGATCGATAACACAATAGAATAATCACGACTTTAATGGGAATTTTCAAAATCTTGGCTACCGAAATGGAGCATTCCCGTGTATTACTAAATATTTCATGTAGCACTTTTTCGTGTTTTTCTGAAATTATTGCTTCTTTGAGGGCAGTTGAATTGTCTAAACATTCATACTAGGGTACATGTATCGAAAATTTATTTAGATCGTGGAATGGGAGTTATAGGTGGGTTTGCCGATATTTTGAGGATATGGATATGAAATTCACTCGTTAGAAATTTCTTGAGTAAATTTCTCATTTAATGTAAAATTCAAGAAGATTTTAACTTTGATTATTTGTGGGAATAATGAATTGTAAATTACCGACTGAGGTTACGGACTCCTCCATCAAATCGGACACGGAAAATTGGATGAAAACAACGGAGCATTAAAAACAAATTCTGATGGAGGATAATGTGAATAATTTGAGATTGTACCAAAATTTTCCCCGTCACTTGATTTAAATGATAATCGGTGTGGTTCCATTTATGTATGTAACCGTGTATTGCTCTCTATGGTGATTCATACGTATTTGATCGATGTGTTTCCCCGTTGCTTGGACACGGTGGATACGGTTAGTCTCATTGCACACTCTAACAACAACCGAGAGGAAGAAGAAGATATAAAGCTGTAGCGAACGAACGATATCACTTACAAGTTCATTCCATTGTTCTACAATAATCAATTCAACTTTTATTCAGATAAGTCCCATATTAGGACGGTGATGTTCCACATCGAGAATAGAAAAGCAGGAATGATTTTTAAGTGAGCTTTGGGTACCAGTATACCGTTAACTGTTATTTGTAACCCCTTTTCTGGAAGTCAAGTTATCGGATAAGTTGAAAGTTCAAACCGATTTCGTGATAGTAGTTTTAAGCAAAATTATTTACCCCCAGGTTGAGTTGAAGCTTGAAATTCACTATGGATTAATTTGAGTGAATGTACATCTAGGCGGATCGTTGAGAGCTAAATCAGACCTGAATGCTCTACTACATATGATTGTCCTGTTTTATTTCTTTGCTTCGTTTTACCACTTTTTTGTGTTGAATACAATTATTTATATAGCCAATCGAAATACGTTTCACGTGACATTAAGAAAAGTGGAGTTTTTTAATATTGTGTATGGATGTATTCGAACAGCCTCCCAAGCGCCACCCTGATGATTTAAACCATTTTTTCACCACCAATAACCTGATGTCTGACTTTAGTGTTTAATGACCAACTAAGCTAAAATGCCATTAAAATTATTTGTAGTTATTCAAGTATAAGGCATAAAGACATCACTTATAGAAAAACAATGGTGATTCTATTTAAAATGATTACTTTTGTCTGCAAATAACCAATAAGTTGACACAAAGTAAATTTAGAATTGACCAAACCAGACATTCAAGTAGCCGCTACCTTTGTTTCTTTGCTAATGAAATTCAGTTCAGCGATGATTTAAAATATCAAAACACTGTTGCAAAATCGTTTCAAGCAAAGTTTTCGCACAGGCTTTTTTGCAAGATCAACGTTATTATCTACAGTACCACAATAATCAGAAAATGACAAAAGCTATTCAGCATCAGGAGTGGTCAACACTGTTTACCAAAGAGCCGTTCGATTCTGTACACACCCGTTTCTCTCTGAGAGACAAATTATAACTGATACCCGGACACATGTAGTTTTCAGCTCAAAATTCTCTTCCGTTCGGTTTGGTGCCCTTGGTCACCATGTCACGGTCATACTCTGGAGCTCACAAGACAATCTGACAGTTGACAAGCGTTCCGATAAACCAACCACTTTACTGGACCCGTCAGAACGAATCAACCTGATGGACATTGGTTCAAGCAATTGGAGCTGGTGGTAACCGGTCATGGTTATGCGAACCTACAGCCTAGTGGATCATAGGTGTTCCAGTTTCCGGATTGGGTTGTCACTTCATGTGGAAAGCATAAACGTGATGAGTAAACATAAGGGGATGGAGGAACTAAAACAACTCCCTGGAAAAAAACAGCCAAAATACGGAATGTCTCTTTGCATGATTGTTTCAATAGCGACGCTCATCAAAGACCGAGATAACAGCTATGAAACTGGACAATTATTAGGTTACTACGAAGAAAGAACTAGAAATATGTCTAAGAGTAAGTTACGTTTGCACTGGCTTGGAGGTTCAGAATAAATTGAACTAGAACTGTAAACGAATATTCTGTTTGCCATTTGCCATTCAGACTTCTTTAAATCAAACAAGCTTCTATTTCAGTCTACAAAGGAATTTATAAAACCTTTATTTGTCATCTGGGATCCAGTGAGACAAAACTGGAATGCAAATGAATGAAAATAGGAAATGTTCTGTGACCGTTGATTTCCTTAAGAAAGTCATCTATGGAATTTCCCATTTTAATAAAACCATAAGCTTAGATGAACTACAGTGGGGAATCACGGTAATCGTTTAAAAGGGAATATGAGTGACGCACAGATAATTCCTAATTAACTAGAGGTGTAGTGTCAGTGTGAATCCTGTTTGCAACCTTTCCACTAAGCTGATGTAATGATCATAATATGTGTTGTTGGGGGTGTCAACAGGAATGAATTTTGAATGAATTTTTATGAATTTTTACAGGTAAACCCGTGCGTTGACGCTGGAAGTCCTTCTTAGGAAAACGCGGAAAGATAACGAGGGAGACGAACAGGGTAATGGGTAGAACACAGGTATGTTTACATAAACATTGAACGGACTGTCTAGTTTCAACTAGTGTCAGTTTACAAATTTTAAAGCACAGTCATTGTAATTTTGAATGCTCCGCTGAACGTGGTAGGGCCATAGTAAATTGGTATTTACGGTCGTGACAGGCAGGTTATTTATAAACGCATCGCTTGCGATGGAGGAAAGGGAACACGTCAATCATTGGGGTACTGGGATGTTGAGGGGGAGACAGTGAAAACACAGTTATGACACTAAGTTGGAAGTCGAACTGAAGTGAGTGGATGTGCAAATAATAAAATAATAAATAATAAAAGGTCTGCAGAAGGGAATTTATCCTATATGCAGATTGCATGACAGATCACTAGTCCATAAGCATCAGTGACGAGTTTAACCAGTCAAACCACTAAATGTGATTAAAATAACAAGAAAGAGTGGATAACTGAAGAAAGCTTGACTAATACAGAGTGAGGTTTGAAAGACTTTTATCAAATTTGGTACGTTCAGTTACGTTGAAAGTAGTCTTTTAGCCATATATACAAGAAATATAGACAATGGGAAGACTCTGATTTTCTAAGATGTAGAGACTGAACTGCAAGTCAAAAAAGCAAGAAAATCATGACATTAAAAGGAACAAAAGCGAATGCATTCAGGGGATGCAGATTTAGCTTGTATATTAGTTGTAGTTGGTCGTCAGGATGTGAAATGACAAATTATATGTAACTTAGAATATCCCCTTCCTTGGAATGATTAGCGGTAATTATCCGGGGACGCTTGGAAAAAATATAGCACAGAAAGAAAATATTGAATGTTGGTTGTATATTTTAAAAGGTCGGTAAGGGGGCGAAACTATTCTAAGCCAACCTCTGTCTTCTGTGAGCATGGGTTTAAATATGGAAAATTCAAACAAATCTTCCCAGAAATATACATGTAAGTCAAACGTGAGTTTGCTAGAACAATTCCTACAAGGTCATTTTATAAAATGGACAGTTGGGTTATCCTACTTCAACACGATGGGAATAAACAAAAAAATCTTGTTTACGTGAAACAGCGGATTAACAGACGCTTGTCAATTTCATACAAAAATAGTTTCAGGTAATTGATTAGAGGAACGCAGGATCGATTGATCCGAGAGCTGTCACCCCTTCTGAAAGCGGAAAACCAGAAACCGGAACATCTGTTTATAGGAAAACAGCAATCGGTTAGTGGAATGTGATCAATCGGGGACAAAACTCCGAAATAGATAGAAACGTCAAAACGATTTCTATAGAAAAGAAAGCTACCTGAGTGTGACAAAACGAAATACTCGATCTTTGGAAAGACCAAATGCAATAGTAGGGGAAGTTTGCTTATATAGGTGTGTGTGCTTATGGTTGCAGTTATTTATACAAAGAGGTCACAGATTTGAAGAAGGTAACTGTGAGAGAACGCAAGTTTATTTCTTCCGTGGCTGAAAAATTCATCAATCCATAATGTGCAGTGTGATAGAGGACCGATTTAGCTCAGGTAAAACACATTATGATAAGTTTGTATTTTTTTTTTTTATAACTTTTTTGAGCTTCTACGCTTACTTGAGTAAAAAATTGACACTGATAATCATACCGAAAAAGTATACAGATTCAGAAAACATACCACATGAAAAGTTTCGTTAAAGCTCGGCTGATGTCCACAACTTCTGATGTAATTTGATAACAGTATTTTCATTATTGGTTAATGGTCTGGTTTAGTAGGGTACAGGGGAATAGATATAAAATTTAACACTGGAGAGTAGACGCTAGAAGGAGCAGCATGTGAACGGAAGGAGCGATTAGCATATTGATCAATGTGGAATAGATGCACAGGATCGTAAAGAATCCTATAGACAAAGTTGATACAATAGTTGATGTAACTATTATTAAGTTTAGTGATAAATCAAAAAAATTGAAATCAAGGATACATTGCTGATTACTACTAAACTGCGAAGAATCGTTTCGAAGATTAACGTTTCTTATTGGAAGCTTCTGACAGGACGATGATTTTGTGGCTTGGTAGTTCGGAGTTCGGACTAATGTAAATCATCTTGATTATCATTCATGAAGACAGTAAAGCAGTGGAAAAAAATCTGAGAAAGTATTTCCTCAGAGTTAACCAATTGAAGGGCATTCAAATTTCGATCAAATATTCAGTTACAGTAACATCTTTAAGAGCTAGCCATTCAGTTGACATTCACCAAAGTCAGTAACCATCTATTCACGGATGCCGGCTGCTAACGCGAAGAAGTACAAAAATTGATTTGCATTAAATTTATTTCCTGACACCGGTTCAGAAATGTCATTATTTGATACACTTTTTTTAGCTCCGGTTGACATCTTGTCTGTCCTAAGACTATCCTTTATGAAGTAGTCTAAATTTGAGCGGACAGACTTTAGTATTGTTCTAATTTTAGTACAGGTTAGTCCTCTGAGATTGGTCAGAAACGATTTGGAGTGTTGTTCAATGGTCGTAAGTTTTGCGGTTGGTGTGCACCATCGGAAGAACATGGTGTATTTTATTACGTATAATTCCACTGGACTCCAGCTCGTTGGGAACGGTATGATCTCACTTATAACTTTATAGATCATTTTGATTAGTTTCAGTTCAGTTATTATAACGTCACCATATATGTATTATTCGACACCCTGGTTTTCTCCAAATCTGTTCAAACCATTGTTTTGGACCTTCAAGCCTGGAACTGTGCATGGTTTTCACTCTACCAAAACAAACACTTCCATAATAGTATGCATTCAAATACTTGCCGCAAAAAGTAAGATTTATCGATTTCGAGGACGGTTGGTGATGTAACGATTCTATGAAACGCAAATCTAAGTAGAACTATCATAAGAACTCAGGTAGTGAATGTTTGGCTTAGCCCATTCGGTTTTTCACAGGCACCAGGCACTGTTGATGATGTTCGGTGTGGGATTCACACCTTGGGAGATCTTTAATTCCAGTCCAGTGCCCTTTGTCGATTGCCACAAAAATTTACATCAGAATTCATCTACAAAAATCGCTAATACGTGGGCTAAAATATTTTAATATACTCTTATGGACACTCCGTATAGGTTATTTTGTTCTGGAACACTGAGAAATTGTACTTAGAAAGGGGCACTCGATTGTCATTTGTTGGGCTCCTACGGTATATTCAATATCCCGAAATCTAACAACTTCTGCCTTCAACACAGAAACGCTGTGCAATTTCAGTCACATCTGAGCTGTTAGGCGGTAATAAAATACATTAGATATGACAACTTTTTACTCTGGTAACTATCACCATGTAGGGAAAGAATATAACAATATAACAACGTACAAATCATTTCTATGACAAACGTCAAATCAAACATGATAAGCAACTTATCTTGAAAAAATATGACTTTCTAACACTGCTAGAGAGCAAGGGTCAAAGAAAACATGCTTGAACAGTATACAATACTTAGCACTATTCTAGGTTCCATTGACCGGAGCCCAATGACAAGGTATTTGTTTCCTATTCAAATCATCAGGCGGAACGAATGCTTTCCGTTTGCAACCGGTTGAGTTAATTTTTTGGAAAGCAATACTAGCTTTCTCTGCCTGGTATTCTGACACTCAAGGCCAGGCCCATTCAAATGGTGGTACAAAGGAATCGAATACATAGCAGTGGAAGAATCAGTTTGGAATGAGTGCTTATTGATCATGGTCATCGACATTTCAGTATCGCATTAGAACCTGATGTGTATTTCTCAATCGTGGTTTCTGTCACTCAATCAATATGCTGAGGGCATTCCTCATATTTGTCAATATATTAAAAACAAAGGTATGAAAAACATTTTCATTTGCATCTGGTTCCTAATTTCACGAAACAAAGGAAACAAGAAGAAGAAGCATCTGCAAAGAGCACTGTATTGTCGAAACAACCGATCTCCTAAAATGAGCTAGGTAGAAATGACTATGTAAAATCCCCAGTGGAGTTGAATCGCTTAGCACTTTATTATTGATCAAATCGTTGAACACAAGATGTGCACAGAATTTATTTTACGAGCACGATCACTACAACAACCTACTGAGTTTTGTAGACAGAAAAGAATGAATTACCGTAACAATTTGTTTAGTGTGATCTGTGTTCAAAAAGCAAATGAGTTTTGTAAATCAGCGCCTGTTACCAGTGGCGAGTGAATATTGAACCTCTCAATACAATTGTCTGTACAACTCAATAAGATTGCAAATTTAGTTTATCTGTCCCCTAACGGAATAGAATTGGATCAAACGGATAACAGTTTCAAGTCGAGTCATGTCAATACAGGCTTTATGCTCCAGAAGGGTGAAGTTTTGCAATTTTCACTACAATACAGTGTAGGTGAAAAAACGCCATATGTGTGGAAGGAAGGAGGTGAACAAAAGCGACAGTACACTGCAAGCAGGAAGACATTTTCGACATGGCTATGTCTGGAAAGATTGTGGGATAGAATGCCGCCTACGTACTAAACAGAGTCAATTTCATGGATGTTGTGACTGTCAATGACGAGTTTGGGCAGATCTTTAAAGTGGTTTGATAATGGGAGTCAAATTGAAAGTGTAATGGAACATCAACACACTTGAAAGCATCAAGCATAGGAGATCGGGGAAGGGATAATTGAAAAAGGCCTTTTAGAATATCTTGACTTCGGTGGTAATGGGGCACCCAATCGCCACCAAGTCAGCATACATGCAAGCAATGCAAGTGTTATAAGGCAAGTGGTAAATGCACTGGGAGAAAAGAATGCAGACAAAAGCTTGCCATTAAAGATACCAGAATAAACGTGAGAAGGGGACAAAGTTTCATTATTGCATGGGATAAATGTCGTCCCAAAAGAGAAATAGATTACAACAAGGTTTAAAATGTCGCATCCTAAGATGCAGTCAGTAGAACTCGAAATAAAAATATGACGGTTAGGCGATGGCACAATCAACGAAAATAAGGGGAATTTTTACGGCACTTCTATCTAAAACTGAAGCTCCAGGATGTTTAAACATATGTGACAGTGTCAGCACTCGAAATGGAATGGTTGTAAGCAAACTGAAGAGGATCGAGAACATCAGGGAGGTTAGTCGTCCGGTTCAACAGCACTCTTTCAAAGACGTTCTACAGCACTGAAGTACAAGCAACGGAGCGATACCTTGAAGAGCTCTACTTGGTAATGAATCTTATCAGAAAAGACCTCCAGCATTCCGAAATTGTTCCGGAGAACATACAGAAATTGAATAACTCGGTAAAAAATAATGCACGGTGTTCGTCACAGATTTTCAATAAAATGGGGTCTACGAGTCAAGACCATGGGGCTTGTTTGACTTAATTTGCCTCAAGACTTTGCAAACTACGTTCAAAGAAAAAGAACTGGTTTTCAATGAAATCGAATGATGATGGTAGAGAACCAGATAAAACAAAAAAATGATTGTCTCAGTTCTTCCTATTCAGGAAGGTTTATTGTCGGGAGATAAAGCATCTCATTCCATGATAATAGGTCAATTTCCAGCTTTATTTTTATTGTTGTTTGAGCCTGAGCATGTGAGCATTCGTTCTGGAGAATACGCACAGCACAATGGTGGTTTGATTCGAGAAAAATGTTTCAGGTATCAATTGAAAAAGTCCTTTTTCGCATCATTCTGTGCGGTTTCATGTTCAGCAATTACCTTATTTGCAAAAAAGACTTCTGTTCCTACAAAACTTCAATCGCCCTTTTAATAAAGAGCCATTATTTTTGTCAAGCAAAGGGAACAACCTGAAACACTGAGGTGTAGTAGATTTGCCAGTGTAGCATTCCCAAATTCAGGTCAACCACCTCCATCCAGGTTATGTCCTCACAAGCATGCGCGCGGGCGTGCGCGCCGACACATCGTTCCTTGCTGCTAATCCCGTAAACCGGATCGTCAGCCTTGGTGACACGTGTTTCGTATTTCCAGTATCTGGTTTTGCACCAAAAAAGGAAGCAACTCCCATCATACCCCCACCCTCATTGACTGTCTTCGTGTCTAATTTATTATGAACCACTTGAATTATTCATATTCGGCATGAGATTTTATCGTGAAATGAAACTTTCGCTTGCAGATGATAGAGGATATCCGGGTAGAAGCGGAGTTGGTTACATTTCCTTTATTCTCCCTGGTTTTTGGATTATAGATACCAAAATGCTCTGCTAACCAGGAAACCTCTGTAGCAATCTAGTCTCAGACTTTTGACTGTTACAGCTCAAAATAAATTTTCTTCGCTTTTTGGAAAGGAGTTTTATGCCAGTCTGCTTAATTTTTTGTCCAATAAAAATAGGTTCGATACCAGATTGATTTATTGAGGGCTAACACGGAGTTCACATTTCCCCGCATACGCCAACAATGTCGCGAGACACACTTTCTGAAGCCCAGTTTCACAATAAACCGGAAAATTTTTCATCAATTTTTTAATTTTCTTTTACAGTGATATTGATTGTTAGATCTCAATAGTCGGAATATTATTTCTACGAAAAGCACATTCGTGTGCTCAGATTTGATTGATGACTATGTTAGCTCCATTATGCTCTGTGAATTTGGCAAGTAGCGACTGGTTAATTACGCGAAATATATATATCTTGAGAAGGAGAAGGTGAGACCTGAGTGATATCATTTATTGTGACGTTTTGATCCAGACTAGGACTCCTTGTTAAACGATAATGTGAGTGAATTGGGTCTGCTTTTTCCTCGCGCTATTGTTTGTGTCACGTCCCTCATTGGTTGTACGGCCGCTGCTTAATGTTTATTGNTCGCCATGTTGATGGAATAAGTTGGTCGAATGCAGCGCTTCAAGGGTCAGACGCTCCCTCTTCCTCCTTGCCCTTGCCACCACTTTTGCGTCATCGATTCTGACCTCGTGACCTGTTGTTAAGCCTTGATTCCCAGTGTGACTTTAGGTTAGCGCATTGTAGTACAAGTGTGTGTTCTTGTAGGCGAGCGCACGGTCATTTGTCGTTTCCCATACGTAATGTTGATCTCTGTCTAGGTACGGAATTGGGTGCATCACCACTGATTGGTCGTATAGTTCTTCGTGGGCCTTGCCGGCAAGATCCGCAGGCGTCATCAGTATGCTAACAATAATTTCTCAGTATCGGGATAGATTTATATGGTTATTTTATATTTCAGTACCGTCCAGTCAAGATTTACTACTGTTTTAAAAAGGTTTGAATAACAAGCGAATGTCATTACCTATATCAGGACCGATCGTTAGCGAATCAGTCTGGTTTCATTGGCACCAAACAGGTATTTCTATTATTTTTCAGGCATGCATTCGTTTCTCAAAATGATGCATGTGAAATCTTCAGCTGCACTGCATTCAACAAGCGTTGAAGGTGCAAGCGATTATTAGCTTATTATCTTTGAGTCACTTAGGAACTGAGCGTCCGTTTGTATGTGGCTTTTGTAGACTACTGAATGAAATAGGTTGTAATTCATATTTTGACTTAAACAGACTTGGATTCTTATCAAAGTATCGTTTTAGTCTGAAAATGTGTACTCAAGCATTGCTAATTATTTATTTTTAACTGGACTCAGTCTGATAATATTTGGATAGGTTTTTTCGGGATTCGTGGGCCGGGTTTGAACCCCTCCATACGTGAGTTGAAATAGATGTGGTAATGGGATAAAAGGCCCTCAAGTTTTGAGATTTTCATTATGCAATGGCAGGAGCACAAGGATGGCTGCTTATTCTTCAAAGTCAATTTAATGAACAACAGCGCCATGCGCATGCAAATCACTAAAGTTTCTGCCTGTAAGGAACTATGATGAGCAGTTTTCCTATTGTAAACAGAAATAATGGGGTGAAATGAAGCAAGTTCCGTTATGTGCATTATTTGACCCTACATGTTTTCAAAAATGATCCCGTCGTGAATCGATTTAGTTTTGCTGTTGGTGCTCTTGACCCGTAGGTGTGCACAACCTGTTCAGGTAACTGATTAGCTCACTGGTGAATGTTTTCCCCGCGCACAAACGCAAACCTCATTCCTAATAGGTAAAAACGAGTGCATAGGCGATGCACAGTTTTGGCAAGTGCCAATCAACTTTTATGAGGTTTGTTGGTTTGTTCGATGTCTTTTTCTCAATGCCGCAGTTGATTTGTTAGACATAGATGAGCTTTATTTCTGATCAGCGAAATTCTCGACGGATCTAATGTGATGCAGAAGGCTGTTTAGAGATGAGCGTCACTTCAAACACGTTAACTACAGATCCGAGTTTGTTCTTGCTTTTGAATATTGAGTCAATTACACTCACTGCAAATGTTATGCATTACAACTTATTCATCTTGTTTTCTTTTCTGGAAAATGGCCGAACAAAATAGCAGAATAATCATCCCTTATAGTTTCGCAATTTTTGACGCTTAAACCTAGAACGTGTCGTTTTGCTTTATCCATGCTGTACCACAAAACATCGAGGGCACAGATTACGCACTGCTGGATGCATATTGATTTATTGATAAACATTTTATATCATAGTATGATGGCTTTTTAAAGGAGGAAAAGAAACCACAAATACAAGAACCGAAAGCACCGTGTCATTGATTAAATCTTGCTGAGGCCCTGATCATTCCTGCACATTTTTATACCGCTGTTCTAATGCGGATCCGTGAAATTAGTTTGGAAAACCTGGTGCCAACAAAACCCTTGCGACTTCGGATGTGAACCGCTACAAGCTTGGAACATATATTCTTCGGAAAGTGTTTCTTGAACAAGTTTGAGGAAGAAATGTACAATGATATGATACTACTGATTAATTTCATTGTTAACTTGATCCGTCGGCATTGCCTGTTAAATCACCTCATCCTTAATTATTTTTCTGAACTATTGCTTATATGCGTCATACACTTACTGCTTGCCTAATTGAACCAACTAACATCTGTGTCATGTGATTCTGTCACTGATTGATTTGGAATCCCTAACTCGTTGTTCGATCAAAGAACTTAGCCTGTTTATAATAAATATTCCTCGACATAAATGGTCACCTCATTACCACATTTATATCGATACCTTATTTCACTTCAACAAACCTCATTACCATAATTGTTCATTTATTATAAATGCTACACCGTTCCATAGCAACGCAACAGTGAAATCTGCCGTACTTTGCGGCGGTTGATGAAGCAAGAAAACAAATTTTTCACAATGACTGCTTTGTAAGTTCTTATTACACTTTGAGAATCCGAAACCGAAATTAAAAGAGTTTGGCCGATAACTGAGGTTACGATGTGTTGATTGTGAAACTGTCTACGCCTTTATCAAGTAGTAATAACAATGTGGACTCAAGCGTATTATCAAATAAGATAATACCCTTAACCGAGTTATTCGTTTTTGGTTCCGTGCCATAAAACTGGACTTGAAAAAATCAATTGAACCGCTTATGAATGAACTATAGTCAGAGACATTATAGTTGTTCAGTATACGCGTGCTGTCGCGATTGTCATGTTGTCTGTGTCCCAAACTATCTGTCTTTGTGTTGCATACAGAAGCACAGTGTTGTGGAACGTGTTAATTGGGCGTCAGAAGGAAACCATTTATCGATTAGATAAGGAAATACGGAATGCGGTTGACGTGTAACGTCGAAGGAGTGTTTAGGAAAACAGTATCGCGCTCACTGCAAATGCGTTTGTGCACACACAGCTATCTGGAAATGCAAAATGTAATATACCTTCATTATGATCGTAACTATGATTCGGGAGCAGCGATCAAAGTCCCTCAGATTAGTGTGGAAAAGTGATTTGTGGTTTTCTCTTAATGAGTGATATTTTAGGAGAAAAGCTGCATAGGTTTCATCTGGTTATCACATACTAATAGACGTAATTTTGATTTCAAAGGGGTCAGAATTTGTTGAACGTTTTCTGATTTCTTTGATCAGGAACGATGAAATTGCTATAATTACAGAAGGCAGTGCCCGGTCGAGTAAAGCTTATTGTTACGAATAACTGTCAGGATATACGTAAATTGTAATTCATTCAACAAAATAACTCATTTGGAAAGCGTCCTAAGAATTCCCACAGACACAGGATAGTTGATGGAACAGTGTACTATTAGATGCGCATTTCTGTATGTATCATACTGAATGCAGCAATTCGCCTCCACACATTTTGTTCATTTTTGATCGTTGAGAGAAACCGCCAATCACATCTTTTGCGACCTACTCACAAGTGAGTAGTAGTATCTCTCAACACCAGTAGATTGGAATTTATCAATTGTTTGTGAACTTCTGTAATAATCAAGGCCTATTTGTCAGTCTCCTGCAATGTATGGCGCATCCTGATTTCTGACGATCGCTGTCGAGGTGGATTATGACTGTTATCAGCACAGTCAGATCCGAGAGGTGGTGAATAACAACTGGACCAAATGCAATTTGAAATGGCCAAATTCGAAATGCGTGTAAATGGGAGAGAACAATATATATTGAGGTATAGAAAAGTTCAATGACCAACCTCGCGTGAGATGTGATATTGAACTTTATATTGGAACATTTTGGCTTTTTGCTACTCTTACTTTCCAAAAGCCTGCTTGATTCGTGGTACACATGTATCTCTACTCAGAGTGCTACGTAAAATGGCTTGACAACAAGACGCTTCATTTTTAACTTCCGCCTAGCCTATCAAGGAAGAAATGTCTACTTGTCTTGATTGATGAAGTTGATTTATGTGGAAAATTGTGGCCACTGACTATTCCTCTTGGCTAAGTGCAAGGCTTGTCAAACACCAGGTATGCGTCAGTAAAATGAACCAAAGGAAAAATGAACGGACGACTCGCCCTCTTTTGGACGTTCAATAACGGATCTTCATAGGCTGATCACAGATGAATTTCAAATGTAGCCATTGTATTTTCAATCCCCGAATTATTTTATCTATTGCTTGTTTACAGGTTTTGTCAGTAGCAAACTGAATTAACCAATTTGTCGTTACGAGAACTCCACTTGACTATGTTTACATTACAGAACCTGTACAAAGCAAACAAGAAAACGCTAGAGATATTCGTCTCTCTAATACATTGTTTCTCTGCTCTCTTTATACCCAAAACGCTCTGGTGTTTCATTCAATTTCGGACGGTGAGATTGTAAAAGATTTGCTAAACAAACCTCACATCTCAATTTTGGCTTTTGCGGGTCTATTTCCATGTTTATTACTATAGATGTTTACTGCTTTATTGGCAAGAGATTTAACATGAGCAGTTTATAGCTTCTTAAATTTGAATTGTTTTCTGATTGTATCTTTACTGCTATGTAGTGCATGGAAAAGTGCACGTTAGAATACTTTCAGTAAAATAACCACAGTGAGGAGACAATAATAATCTTTTGATGAATGAACTTGAATGAGGCTCTGATTTGAATATTTTCAGGTTTTGATTGGTGTCGTTTGAACAACCACATATGTGTTGTGGCACATAAATACTAAAACAAGAAATGCAATAGTGTTGCAGCGGTACATAAAGTTTGCGACAAATACTGTTTTTCCGTAGCAGTCGATATTCAGATATGATAATAGAAACAGAAATATATATTTTTTATTGGGGTTTTACCACACGATTTTCAACAGTAATCACAGGTTCTAACGTATTAATTCTGATAATATTAAAATAATAAACCCATTTTTTAAATATTTCTGTAGCTTCATTTACATCACTGCATTTTAAATTAAAACATAAAGATCATTTTGCAGTTGTACTCAACGTGTTTGGTTATCAATTTTTTCCCAGTTAAGGAACACGTTCACAAATGACAATTGGGAACAAAATAAACAAAAGCAAAAGAGACTGATGAGTAATAAAAATATTTATAAATTAAATGAAAACTACCATACCGCAAATGGGAGCATAGATATCAAATTGTATAAATGCGAGTATATGGCGATCGGCTAATGTGCTGGTTGCTATTTTGTTCCCTCAAAACCACATCGAATGCGTTGTTTAAATTTATTAATTTGTGAAGATATTCAAGGTTTTTCTTAATCAACATATGTGTGTTGGTGCCGGTTCAAAAAATATACAATCCATTCAGTTACATACACAGACAGATTACGCGGACATGTTCACGCTAAGTTTAGGACCACACTTTCTAACCTGACGGTACACTATTCCTCAAACTGCAGACAAATTTGGCACAGAATTCAAAGTTGAATTTTGCTATGGAGAGTGATATTCAACTTGTCATTTGATCTGAATATTTTCTCCGTACAGAAAGAAATTACTAACATGTATTGGTTATTTTGATGATTTTGTTACGAGATTACGATGAGGTTCCTAACAACTACAGGTGAATTGTAGGTATTCCAAATAGAAAGCAGTGGACTTCCCCGGTGTTTGCACTCGTATTTCAAATTACTTGGGGTCAGTGGGCGAAAGAGTCTCAGACAATTGCGCATAAATATAGTTCACCGTTTGCAAAATCCGACACCGAGATGTCTTGATTGTATTTTTTACCCAAAAATGTAAAACTTTGAAGGACCAGTGAAGAATATAAACTGTATTCGTGCTATAAAAACTCAAATCGGCGGGGGGGGGGTACTGCACAACAATTTGCAATATAATGTAGAGAGTCAACACCTCAAAAATAAACTTTGATTTTTGAATTGTGGGCTGTTAAAATTTATGGCTCCGATCGAGTTGGCAACTGAAAAGCGTTTGAATGCTTTTTTCCAGAAATTTCGGTCAAATGGTTGGTCTGTTTCATCTTGGGTACTTCGTATTGTTCATTGAAGCATATTAATTGTATATTGTCATTCTGAGGCATAGTATGTAAACAGAATGCCTATAATTTTCGGCACCAAAAAAAAATTGAATGAATCGCGGTATAGAAATTTTTCGCTTTACGGTAACTCATGGATTACTTGGTGAAATATAGTTCAAGTAACTGATCTAAAGATGCCAATCAAACAAGAACGGAGTGGCCGCATCCGGACCTAACGCTATTTCATCGCCTGTCACGGAGGTAAACGGAAGGAGGAATGAGCACAAGATGTGTCCAAATGTATGACAAAGTGTCAGTATAAAACGGGGATAACACCTCTTAAAATTGATATAAAATAGATAACTCAGAACATCTCTCAGCGAATTCCATGGATTAGCTGGTAGCTTTAAAAAACCGCAAGATAGAGTGATAGCGGTCCAGGGCGGCTTCAGGTAACGTAATCAAGAATGGCGTTAAAATGATCCATTGTTGCACAAATTGAATCCATTTGTATCAGGACTCCTGGTTGAAGTAACAAATCATGTCAGTACAAAGGCTACGAAGTCCGGGACCGAACAGTTTAAAAAGAGATGGAGTGAGCCATCAGCTTTTATTTAGAGAGAAAACGCCAGTTTTCGGATTAATCAGGAACAATTAGGTAGATGTCCAAACTAAAAGGATAGGTGCACCTGAGGCTAAAATTTTCCGGAGGAGCCATTAAGTAATACAATGCATAGGGAAAGAGCAAAATGTTCCGGATAACTCCAAACAAACAAGGTGCCAAGAACAGCTGTGAAGCTGACTATAAAACTGATTTCATCATGACTCAACGAAACAGTTTTGGAGTTCTGCCTTTTATTATACAAGCTTTTTACCAACGAATACACTTGATTTACCCAAATGGGCCAACCACAAAACCTTCATATGAAACAGCTGTGCGTTGAAAATGAACTGTACAAATTCAAACACCTGCGTGATTTGGTTTTGAATTTACTCAATACCCGTTAATCCACCAACCAACGATCTACATTACAACAACTCACAACAACATTCGGAAATGTATTATATTGATTTGAACCAAAGTGGTTCTGACAGCTACTTTACACAGAATATGGTTGATCTAAAAATATAATTATTCTGGTAGTCACGGCAGGAACCACTTTGGTTCAAATCAATATAA
>UZAN01039552.1:47518-105570 GCA_900618425.1 Echinostoma caproni
TCTAAAAATATAATTATTCTGGTAGTCACGGCAGGAACAGAAACCGAATTGATTTAAAATTGATCTATATTTAAAAAATGATTTATTGTCTCTGAGCGATATCGTAGAGTGATCAAAAAGGGATAGGAATCACTTTCTATTTCCTATTCATACCTGCTTGTTTTTCGTGAGATGAAATGTATCTAAACCGCACAAAACTCTGTATGGCGTTTTCATAACTCATTTAAGCTTTACTGACTCCCACCAGGTACTGGATAAGTTCAGCATGAAGCGAAAAGCTCAATATCAATAGTTAGCTGTTCTGGCCAGAATGCGTTTCACGAAAATTGTGAAAATTGTTGCTCCAATTGAGAACACAGCTGAGAGAACACACAGGTAGAACGGAAGCAAGCGTACTATGGGAATATCGTGAAGTCAATCAGAATTGTTTCCTTTTCATTCTCATTCACCGAGCTACCGAGTTCAGATCTTTACCCACCCAGTCCTAGCCTTGGAGGCTAGTTATGAGCTGACGGAAGTTTGACGCTCACAACACGCAGGGTGATACGGGTTTTGTCATACTGTCTTCAGATAATCGGGCTGAAACGGCAAGCCGAAATAAATTTCATTTTTTAATGTCACGAATAATTGTGACTGTAATCGACTTAAAAAGGAGGCACGAAAAATAAATGCCACCTGAAAAATAATAAAACATAGAAATGGCTTGAGAAATCAACTTTATCCGCAAAACATCCAGATGGAACCATTCAAAGGCTATAATGGTTCTGTTTAACTAGCATTGAAACTCAGAGCCTTTTTGTCCCTGCTAACACAGACAATCTAAAAAGGATTATGACGCATCGTTACCGCACAAATCTGGCTTACGTGAATAGACCTGTAACATCCGACCAATTTCCAAATGGTGATTTGTGTGTTCTCAAAAGGCACACATGCGTGAACACACATTAACAGGCAACCATGAACATGTGTGTCAAACGTGTTTACATAAAAATTATTCCACTCTTTTCCACATGTGCTTCAATCACTATTGAATTCGCCCTGCCCCGGGGTATTACAGTGGACCCATATGGTATTCACGCATGATGCGACCTGAGTTTAGAGAGAGGAAAACTCGAAGAACAACGAAAGCTCATCAGAATCACCTTAAATGCGTGACGCGAAAGATGTGTGAATGAGTACAATCAAATCTATGCCGATATTGCATGATTATTAGGCTGCTTCACCGTGGATAAATCACAAAGAAATTCACCTATCCAAATTTTTCTAAAACTAGTGGAAGTGCTGAATTGAAAGATACGGGTCTGCTCGATCGAAAGGTACCTTGCATTTTCCAGTTCAAATATGATGGTCCCATCGGATGCAATAAAACACTCGCGAATTATCATAATGCTTTGATTTTACTCATCCAAATACCGGGTTTGCATTTGAGTATGTTTGCACTACGTCGAGAACATCTACTTTTAGCTTTCAAGTTGTCTTTACTGCATATGCAAACACAGAACATGATTTGTGCTTGACAAAACAAAGAATGAAATTCGATATTGTGTTGGTTAAGATCATTGGTTTTGTAATTTTTCATCTATTACACACAACACTCTACGAATGAATGGCGGTCGGTTATCACAAATACGCTTGAGAGTCAACGATCACTGGTAAATCGGGAAGAAAAAATACGAAAATATAAACAACCAACATGCACACATACAAATGCGTTCTCTTAGGAGAGCAAAGCTTGTTGTGCAAATGAGTGGGAATGGTAAATCTGGGATCATTTATGGACATAATGTATCTCTAACTACCCCACCAACACTAAAACTTCAATTGATGCATCCGTCTTGGTGTTTAGATTCTAATCGTGCTCTTGTTTGTTCAGCCCCAAACTGGGTGAATTTAACGACAGTTGGACAAGACTGTCACGACCCGTAGAATATTGTGTAAACAGCCCTGGTGCACAAGAACTTGAGGGGCAGTTTCAAACGCCAGACCGGGTTATTTTGCTCCATGAGAAACTCTAGGCAATGTGATTCTGCGCTTTCAGATGTGATTTGTGATGATCAGCAGGTTGTGCAATTGATCAGGAGAGACTCATTTCGTTCAATTGAGGTTGACGTACTATGGGAATCTGTGCTAAAACAAATGCATCATTTGAAAACTATTCTTCAGATTACTTTTTGCTTTTAAAACACTTCGCCGTGTTCAGAAGTTAAAGACCAACCACGGTAAAATATACCTTGAATTTCATTATTTCTTCCGAGTGATGCAAATTCTCGAGATGATTTCAGGATTTTTATTACAGAACGACATCACAATCGTATTTTTCTTCCAACTAATTACAAATAGAACTACGTAATGCTCGCACATAATGACGTACAGATATTAACCAAACTCATGCAACATCCTGATTCTCATCACATTTGTTCCTCCCAATGCCTCGTTTTTCCAGCCTCACTTGAATATGATATTGTTCCACATCAGACACAACATATCTCATATAATACCCACGTATACCACTGCTTCTATTAGCCACATGACATTAGAATGTACAACTTCTCGATTTCAACGATTTTTGCTAGTACATCAGTTGTAAGGTAACAAAGTCACAGTAGAAAACGCAACTGTAATTTATTTAATAAAATGGCTCATAGACTTTATTTAGGTATTGCAGTTTCATCTCGTCCATGTTACATTTGCTCTTCTTCATTTTAGAGCACTTTAGGCAGTCGCTTTAGCATGGAATCCACCTAGTTGACTGCCAGGCAGAATTTGCAAGTTTCCTCTAATACACCGCACACCTTTAACGCCGGAGACCAGTGGCAAGGTAGCTAACTTATCCCTGTTTCTGATAGAGGGAAAAGTTTCCGATTAAATTAAAATCCCAGCTGCTGTGCATCAAAAGAACGAATTTGACATTGAAATCGACCCCTCTAGAAACTGTAAGAATGTGAAAAAATAATATTTATTTAGGTCTTAACGCTTTCTACCACCAAGCTCAAGCGAGCTGATATACCAACCTTCATATGTGAAAAATATGACTTCCGCGAATGCATTTTTAGTTTGACTGTTATCAAAAACCTCCCTTATCAGTGCAGAAAAGTTTGTCCACATTGGCGTATATAGGAGACCAACAACAATGGGCTCAATAATCATATGCCTTCCAATTCGTTAGGCGGTGTAGATATTTACTTTTTTGACAGGTAAAAAGAAATTCATTAGAAAACTGGCTTAGTAGATCAGCTTTAATCATATGCTGATTAACTCGTTGGCCACCGGTGAGATAAACCCATTGCCAAATGGGCGGGCGGCGCAATTTAAATTTGTTGGTCAAATCAATACTCGCTATGCTTTGTTGGGCGTTCGATAACAGTTTCATATCACGTGGCCTCAGCTGCATTTCAGATTGAGCCATTATTATCCAAATAAAAGCGTGGGGAAAAAATAAGTAATCAGCCCGGACTATCCCCAGATTGATTCTGTGTAACTTTTTTCCGCTGCGATCAAATACAACCATCATCTTACTTTGCTGTGGCCGGTTTTCTCCCTCTCCGTTTATGTATTGATGAAGAAATTTCGTTGAATATGCAACAAATGAGACTTATGTTTACATGAAAGCGCTTCCACACGATATCAAATGAGCAAACAGATTTATGCGCCTCTCGTTTAAGTTTCCAATCGGCTTTAATTATACGCCAAAACCGTTTGAAAGTTTCATCCGGTTTGGGCATGGTGACACTACAGGTGTAAGATGCTTGGCTTGGGTGTGCCGCAGGATGCCCCCCGTAAACGAATACACCAGACAACCGCAAGTGGGCCGAGTCTAGGTGTGGACTGGAACCGTCGACAGACAGGAGGTTCTCCGTGAAGAGGGTGAACTAACAATCTGTAAGAGGGGAAAATACAGACACCATGAACCAAGTGGTCCAGTGAGACATGAACACGACTCACACTCAAACGGAATGGCAAGTTGCCTAGGTCGTTACACAGGTCGCTTATTCAACGAGCCGCACACATCAAGGTCAACTTTTGAAGATCAACTTGTGTGTTTCTTAGACTATTTTCAGTTCTTCCGATATTGGAGATAATGCGTGAGTAGTTTGTAGCTTAATAAGTTATCAATTTATTTAAGCTTGAATATTTACAATAATGTGCTTACTTACTGTGCACTGAATGAAAACAGAATAAAAATTTAGAAAATGTGTGCTCAACCTAATAGAAACTCTCAGGGGACAGGAATCATCTATTAAAAATAATGAGCTCCCATGCTGCTTTGCCCAAAATAGTTTCTAAATCAGAGCTGTAACTTTCGAACTCCTGCAAATTTTTTAGCGACATTTAAGATTGCGCGCATTCAAATGGTGACAGAAATGAACTGAGAACATAGATGGCGAAGATAAAGTTAGGAATGAATGCACTTTACACATAGCCATCTATATATAACTATGATATTGCAAGCTGAAATGGATTTTCAAAATGAGGCTGATGTTGCACGAGTTTCGTCAACACCTGCGTACATTAGGTGAACCATTCAGGCTTGAATGGAGTGTTACCACATTATTGGTAAATTAAGAAATATTCAGAAGAATTATAATGAGAAAAATGATTATTAACCTGCCCTCTGAGTACGAATTATAGAAATATCAATAGTTGGGGCCGTATTCAGTTTTATATCAAGTAGCCACGTTCACTGTATAGAAATGCTACAGAATGCTTATCACCCATATTGTTCTTTGCAAACACTTTCACTCAACGTCTCCTTCAAAGACCTTCAATTTAGTGGTAAATGAATGCCCATCGTATAACCAACGTCATGGGATTACTGTTGCGGCATGCGTTGCATGAAGTTCTTAGCTATCTCGCGTCCTTTTTGAGCTGATAGCCCACTTGTAACTTGATGGAATCGTGACAGATCCATCACAACAGCCCTTGTGATACCGCTTGAAATAGTAATACACAATTGTACCGTGGAGCGTTGTATACTTTGGCAGGCTTCAACTCACTTGGGCGAACGATTTATATTTTTAAAGCCTTTGTAAATTTGCCTTTGAGTTCATCGAAGTTTATCATAAAAGGATAGAACCGTTTAAATTTTATTGTCTTCACACATTTAGAACGCGTCACACAAATGAATCGGTTTGGCAACGTCAGGATGCGTGGACTTCTATCGGAATACACAATTTTTTGGTAAAACGGTGAACTAAATGCACTGCAACACAATGAGCAAAGGAGGAGGAAGCGGTCTATTAAGAAGGTTATGACAATCACTTGATTCGGTTTAGTAGTCCCTTCCGGCGGGGTGTGAATTCCTAAAGACAATAAGAGAACGTTTGTAAAATGTCAATCTTTTGAGCAAAAAATTACATAATCATTATACATAAAAGTATGCAAGAGGATGTATGGTCCTTTTAAAACCGCTTCCTTTTATTACTTCCGTCAAGATTACCGGCTTTTTCCTTTGCAAAACAAAACTATTCGAGAGGGATAGTTCAACAGGTGAACGCCGATGCTTGCAAGTTCACCTCTGTCGAGTTATAGGAGCTTAAGTGAGATACGAACTGTGAAAACCGGTAGTACAGTGGAAGGTGTACCTTGAGGCAAAAATAGTCGGCCATCAACGAAAACCACGGGCAATTATGTAATAATAAAATACAAATATCTCAATTTTCACTGGAGTCTTCGAAGGCAAAACAAAAATTCCAAACCGCTAATCATACGAAAAGTGCAACGGAAAAACATTCGATGAAATATTCATGCTATTTCCATGTTTTCTCAGTACATATATACGAGAAAATTATTTTGTTTGATATTCAGCCGGGAAAAATGTGATGATTTGAGTATTTGATGATAAAATCCACACGACTTCCTTTATCAATGATTGTGCGTGCAGTAAAATTTCTTGATTTTTTTAAAATAAAGTTCATTTTTCTTAAGATGTTGTTTAGCTTTAAATAATCGAATTCTTCTCAGTCAAAGGAAGAATGCAGCAAACATTTGCCCGAGACTATTGTTTTGTCCCATTTAATAGCGAATATAAAACGTGCAGTGAAAGAACGTGTTTCGCAACGGAGCTGTTTTTTCCATTCACATAAAAATGAGCTGATGCTTTGTAGTATTTTACGATTTCAGCGCTCATTTACTTCCGCTGCACACAACTAAATTCCCTTATGCATCTTGTTCACAGTCATGTTTCACCGATCTTAGAGTTGTGAGCGTTTCTCCTTTGAAAGAACTAAAGCACGTGAGAGCAAGCTCAAATGTACGGTTTCCATTTTGGTTGAAGTTTCTAATTAGGCACGTAAAATACTAATACTCACAAAACTAGTTTAGCATATTAGAGAATTATTTTACAAATCTTTAACTTCAGATTATAAAATTGTTGTCGAAAAACGTTTTAGATAGGAATTATTAAAAATGAATTGCTCCGAAAATGAAGCACCACGTGCCCAGACATAGAGAAGGAAAACTTTTATTTTTCCTTCTGGTTGTGAAAATTCGCATGCCTGCTCGATTGTGCAAACTTGAATTACCGTCTAACTAATAAAATATTTGCTTTCATTTTTGACTTCTTAAGAAAATCTCTGTGCGTTTAGCCTAAACTGATCAAAGTATAAGTTATTTCAAAGTAGTTGTGTGAAAATGGTTAACGCATTCTCAAGAACCAACCCAATACTGTCCTCAATATTCAAAAAACTCATCAACGAGGGACCAAGGTTGTGGTGATGGGACATGTAAATATTTTCGTTTGATAAGCTTAATATTGAATAGCAATAAACAGCTGCGGTCTGTGGAGTTACTAAAGCATGGTCGTACTCAGGATTCCGGAAATGAACAAAGCTATCACTGCAACACTGTGATTTGGAGAATTCATCGTCACTTATGGAATTCGTTCATAGAAAACGGTGAAAATATGGCCGATGTTCGCTATTTATTCCGTAGGCGGATGCGAAAGGCCAGAAATATCTCGTGTGCAACAGGTGCAAGTATTCTCATCGATAATGTCGTGCGTATTTTCGGGCCACAGACGGTAGGATTTCAATTTCATAACTAGAGCCACACTTGTATAAAATACATGTTCGCAAAAGGCCGAATCGGTGTTCGATGCTAACTAAATGGTTGAATAGAAGATTTAAAACACAAATCCTAAAAGTTTGATAACACAAATAGCCTTTCGTTTTCTGCATTGTTCGAGTGGATATGCCACCAGAACTGGTGATCCCCGGGCGGGTAAAGGTGAATCCAGTGTAATAAATTACAACAAACGGTTTGTAAAGATTTGGGTAATTATTTATTGCGAATCCAAATTTTATTTGAATATCTTGTTTTCTCCCAGTTGGGAACATTCAACTGACAATCGTAGTCTCCACCTTCCTTATTAGCATACTTTCACTCTACGTGAACAGTGGCGGGACTCCAGTTTACTCACTGCTCAGTCGGGTTCACTGCAGTGCCAATTACCACTTGTATGGTCTTATATGTTCTTCGCTCCTCTTCAGATTTGCACAGAAAATCCATTCAGAATGAAATATATTCTGTTGCGTAATAATAATCGTGCTTTTTTTAATAGGAAATTTACCGATTCAAGAAAAACGGGATAAATAAACAAGGCGTGACAATGGTGATCCTGATCATGATAGAGTTGTTGATTGGGTTCGTTTATTTCCTAACTCGTGTTAAACTAATTGGAACCATGTCTGAAGTGATTGTTATTTAATCCATTATATACTGAACCGATATTACCGTTAATCTGTTTGTACCACTAAAGCCAACTAAAAATATTTAACACAGAAACCCAACCGGTGTTTCAAAGAAGTCCTCACGTTCCTCCTCACGAAAGTGCCCGCATAACGTGTTGCCAGAAAAACAAGACGATCGCTTGTTGTGTGCAAAACAGAATCATCTTTGGCTAATTTGTATTGTCTAGTGTGTCCTGCATTAGTTCGGTAAACTTTAATGAGTAAGGTGAGGAGAATTGGATTCTGGTAGAATTTACAGTGTGAACTTACTCTATTTGAGAAACCCTGATTACAGAAACTGGCACAAATTAGGTGAATAAAACTCGGAAATAATGCGGAATTAAAATAATCATTTTCTGTTTACGAATGTATATGCTTTACATTTGTGCATTTTCAATAAATTCACATGTGTCACCGGTAATTTATTAGGTATTTTTGATTTCCATGTATTTTTTCGAAAACAAATAAAACCTCTGATCTGATTGGTGATTTGCTTAGAATTCATATAATTTACAGCATTATCTTGCAACATACCGAGACTTGTGATATACTTGGTCACAGGATGCTTTCAGACTCCTATCACTCTTTTAAATCCGCGTTATCTAAATGTATATCAAGCTACTCTACTCATCCCAAGTACAGACACTGCCGAGCACGTATAACTTGTTCATAGTTTGTTATCCTGTCTACCTTTAATCTCGCCGGATAGTTTTTCAGGATTTGTTCACTGTTTTGATTTATTTCTATAAACATAGTATATTACTACGTCAACTATAGGACAGCTGCACCGGAGTGTGCAAGAAAGCAATTGCTTGACTTTACTTCACCTAATGATTAGATGTTTTTATTCGGTTTCTCTATGAATAAAACAACATTTGTTACTTCAATTAGCCATTCCTTTTTTGTCGTTCCACTATGTAATACTCATTTTAGGACCAAACCTTACATTTTTATGACCGTTTATTGGAGCAATGATAACTAAGTGGTGAAAATAAAATAAGCTGTTAGAGGTTTGTCAAAATTAGAAGTGTTAATGCTTGAACAAAACATTTGACTCAATGTTTAACCCATGGGTCATTGGAGAAAAACGAACGCACACAATTAGCTAAAATCTATGAAGTATGTTTGCGTTGTTGAAAAATATAAGTAGAAGCGCAAGCACACGTTTTGCAAAACTTGAAATCTGAGGCATATTCCTTCACATAATGAATCTATCATTAACCTTTCGTGTCCACGTTCTACATACAACCGCATACAGCAATATGTAAATCGTTAATTTTTCACTGTCCACAAGTATATTTTTTGAAAACGGAGTCGCGTTTCTCCAAAATATTTGCGAACCTCTTTGTGAGTCGGAAACTGTTTGAAACAGCACTTTCCATCAGATATTTATTCGAAGGTTGTGATACATTATGCACTGAAGTAAAACGAAGTGGGTAGAAAAAATACAAATGTTTGTGACTAAGAGGTCAAGACAAAATAAATTTATCATAATGTTAACAACAAAAGGTTTGGTTGTTTTCGTGTGTGATGCCATGGTTCTGTTGGAGTACTGAATTTCGTAAGCATTTGCAGTTTTGTGGACAAATTGACCAGTCGAAGGGAGCTAATTTTGATAACGTGATGGAGTAATACTCGGGGTGGAGTCGGATAAACACACAAGGAAATGTTTGTGTTTCGAGAATTCAGTGGTAAGGACACGCCTATCATATACACTTTACCGTTGATTTGATTATTAATGTTTCCAAGCCCTTCGCCAAAGCCATTGATTGCAATCGGATGGAGATGGTGTCAACAGTTCAGTGGGTCTAATGATTCAGAAAAGGTTTTATACACTATGTCAATATTATACCGCGTCAAATTAAGAATACGTTAACTAAAACCACTCACCGAAAGTATAGAATATATCGGTCACTACCGTATACGTCTTTAGAGTCAGTTCTTTAACCAATCTTTTAGATAGGATAACTTTTCAATGTGTTTAACTGCGTGTTTCCGGCATCAGATTATACCACTGCATGTAATAATACAAAGTTTGTCTCAGATAAAATATAAATAAATTACCCAAACTTTACGAGAATTAAATTTCACTGATCTATATACAGCTATCTCTTGGGAAAAATTGAAACAAACCGGACTTATCATTACATTAGTTGGCTGATTATTAATTAGCTTTTGAATTTAGCCCAAAGCTTTTGGTTTGTTCTAGATCTATTCCTTAAACCTCCTGGAAACAACTAACAATTATTAGTTGTATACCCATACGAATGTTTGTGCTGAGTCGAGGATAGACCAACAAAGCAGTGTTTAACTTGTTCATGATTAAAATTAGTGTTTCGTTTTGTTTGCTATATGTGCAAATATGCTAGTTGATGCCTTATAGCTCATATGAATGTATGCATTTGGAGACGTTTTCACAAGCAAGAGGTGACTGAAATCTGAACGCAACTCGCTGAGGCTGTTTGTTGTAAAGTTTTGTATCGGCTTGCAATAATGCGAACGAAATACTTTTGACTGGTTTACGACTTCACCCCATCTGATGCCGGTATTTCGTACCATGAACGCAGTTTCCGCCCGACTTCATAACACCTGAGTTGGGTCTTCACGAAGATACTATTTTTATCAAAGTGGGTATTGCAGAGTATATTATTCTGTTGACTATGAAAACTTTTTTCGTTACGATTCATCAACAATTGTATGTGATTTTTGAAGCAATTGCCTATGTAGCAATATGTAGAAAATGAACGTCTATTTTGGAAAGCAGTCTTGATTCCAAATTAAAATAACTGTTATCAAACGGAACTACATAAGTCACGCCACCGTTGCATTAGAAATAATGGACAATCGTAAGCCGAGTTAACATAACTATCTCTGTTACGGCATCGGATGCTTGATGTCTCAACTTAGAGGCACAAAGTGGATTTTACTGCAGCGGATAAAACTCCAATTATTCCTTCAGCTGAGATATCTTTTCTTGAATTAAACGTTTTACGGACAAATTCGTTCTCTTCATTCATTACTTCGAAATAATTTATCAATAAATGCAAGTAAATTGTACAGCCCCTGTCGATCACCATGTTATCCAACTACGGGATGGTATTGCTATGGGTCCGTCTCTGTTGGACCAGTCAAGATAGAAGCAAAAGCGTTATTAACAGGTACTATTTGTTTGAATAATATTGTCGCTACGCAGGCGTTATCTTTTGTGTACTTGACGAGAAAAAAATCTTGATCTTACTGAGGCAGAATTCAGCGCGGCATCCAACTCAGTGGACCTCACAACGGAACCAGTGAAGAAGAAATATTGTCTTCCGTTTTGATGCTGTCATCTGGCTAGACACTACAATTGCCCGAACACTATTCACGCTGGTCCAGACATGATAGAAGTGAAGGTAGGTCAACTTCAATTGTTGCATATGCGGTAGAGACTAGAAACTCGTCTGACATCCCTTCGGTCTTCACAACGCTATATCTCTTGTGATAAATAGGTTCTCGAATGTCTGAGACAAAACACAGAGTTATGAAAATGCTCGGTTTTGGTGATTTGTAGGAGCACCAATTCAACAGAATATAGATCAATAATGAAGTACAGAAATCGTCTTGGGATAAGTATCGCTCTACAGATTGCTAGGGTTGAGTTCATTATGAGATCGTTAGTTTGATCCTTACTGATCACACAATTGTTGGTTCAATCATTCGACCATCAATAGATTTCGCAATACGTATAGTCTGTAGGCGGTGGGTCAAATGTGATCGACCACATAGGCTGCTAGCATGAAGGTGGAACTGTGCGCCTAACGAAAATTAATTAAAGCGCTCAAAATATTCTGGTTTAAGGAAGATTAATCCTTTGTATACAAAAAAATGACGGACGCTAGTCAATTTTGAATGCGTAATTCAGGTATCACAACAGTCTGGTGTGGTTTGGAACTCGCCGTCACACATAAATTACCTGTCTCGTCTTTAAAATTAAATTGACTGAACTTTGTTCCATCCGAAGCTGCTTTTCCAGGCTATATGAATGAAATAAACCAAAACATGATTGCACCGAATGTGTGTTCTTGAACTCACTGTTTTTCATGCGTAGATTATCTTTGCCTCGAAAGAAATGGGCAAACCTATACATGACGAGGAACGAAGATCTGAGGGCCAGGTCATTATCTTAGTCCTCGTCTTCTAATGAAATGGGATGTTCTTTAGTAGAGCAGAAATTCTCTGGTGTACTTGAGCTTATATAGGAACGTCAAATCACATCTAAATTCAGCAGAAAAGCCAAAAGAAATGAAAGAAATATTTCCGGTCCGGGTATGACGTTGAACTGTAGCACGATTTGAACCTCAGTACGTTTTACGATCTTTTCAAAATCTATTATGGAGTGGGACTCTCTAAAATGAACTTAAGAACCTCACCAAATGGCATATGTCATGATGCAATATAAATTTATCAGTTTCACTTGAAGTTAGACTGATCATAAATTTAGCCACATTTAGTGTGGGTCATCATAAGGGCGACCCGGAGGTTGAGACTTCAACTCCACAGACAGTCACTTATCTGACCCAAATGTTTGTACATATCTCCCCAGGTGCACATCGATTCGCATCCTCTTGGAAGATGTTTGTGCGAGTGTGCAGTAGATGGAATGAAAGTCAAAGGATACGTTTGTGATATGAAGAGTTATACAAATGGTACACAACGATGCAAGGAAAGAAAAATGTTGATGTTAAAAAGATGCAAAGTAGAGAGATCGTGGACTGGAAAGTTTACTCATGTCACGCTTTATTGTAGTTCTGTCGTGATGACCTCAAACACATTCCGTTAAATGTGTCCGCCTCGGTCGATTACACAATCCAATGGCTTTGGATGTACTTTTGCTTTAAACTATGTTGTAAACCGTTATTGGCATTTATGACTTCTCTGTTATGTTATGACGCTCATTACGCCTAAGAAAATTTGAGTTTGATTTCATTAAATGCTAGAGGATTATGTTGAATCAGAATGCTTCTATCAGTGGAACCGTAAAGCAGCATAATATTCAACTTTCATTGTGACAGAACCTAGATGGCACGAAATTAGGCGCTTCGGTACTGCGTTCATGAAAACGTGCTGTTGATTTTGGAGATTCTATTCAGACGAACCTTTTTGGGAGTGACTAGTAAATTTTACAATCTTCTATTATGGCTGAAATTGTATACCACCAGTTAAACACAATTATTTTTTACTTGGATCCGTTTATTTCATTTTATTCCTCAAAACCTTGTATACACAATGAACAACGAGAGAATTGTTATCATTAATTATTGAAATTCGATTCTATATCATGGTTACAGGCATTATTCAACAACTGAATTTTTCAAGCTTTACCAATTCCATTCCCTTTGAGATACAATTTTTGGCAACATGTGTGGGGCCAGCGTGAGTGAAGGTGAAAGAAAAGTTCAATTTGGGCTGCCATTTAAAGAAATATGTAATATGTATTTGAAAACCTTTACCAAAACGTTGGAAGAAGTTTTACATTGATTCCAGATAAAACTCTTATAATAAACGTGTCGTTACAATTGATAATTCGGCTGTGGTATCATAGGCAAACAAAGAGAATCGGATATGGGTTGATAAGAAAACAGGTTGTAAACTCCTTTAAATTTGTAGCTATCTTTTCTCGTCATTTTGATACACGTATTAAAAGCTAACTATTAGTGGTATGGTTTTAGAGCCATAAATTTCTACCCTTAGCTACCATTTTTTCTTTGCTGTTTCGTAATCTATTTATGACAACGCTATGATGATATTTGTTTTCGCCTTTTTCCCTTTAATGCAAGAATAATTATTGCTTTTTAGCCAATCAGTCTGAGGAAGATAACAGCTTTTGACAAAATGCTTCCGCCAAGTCTCTTTCTCTGTTGTCACTAATGTGCGATTTCACCCTTGCTTGGCAGTGCTCTGTGGCAAATGCTTTTGAACAGCCCAAATCATTGGATTGAAAAATAGTCGTAAAATTTGTCCGAAAACAGATCCGGATACATCGATCATATACATACGCGTTTGGTCGGTGCACATGTTGAGAATATCTCATACGAATGTTTACCAGATGGTTAGGTGAATTGTGAACTCTGGTCTGTTTGTGCAGAGCAAAAAGGTGATGGGCACAAATGTTTATTCAGATTCAGATGCAGAAGAACTTCTGGGATAACATTTTATTTTTCAATGAACCGGACCAAAAACGCGGAATTTTCCAGGTTAATACCAGTTACCAAAATGACATTTTTGTGATCTATGTTCAGTGTAACGGAGTGATTACAAGGAACAGCAATCGACATGTAGGTCTGTTTCTTTAACAGGATGTTCGATCCCCTTTACGAAGCTGACCTGATTATCATTATGTTTGCTGCACAGAAAAACGTGTGCTGCACAAATGTTGTCTTGTTGCACGAGAGGTATTGTTCATACAGTAACTGATCCGAATCAAAGAATTAGCGCCAATCAGGACAATAAGTTTTATTGCTAAAAATTGCTCCTAAAAGTAGATGGTAATTCATTTGCAATTGACAGCCACAGGCTTATTACTTAATTTTCTTTACTGTTTTATCACTTGTTGCTGAGTCCGCAATGTTCGTTTGTTGTGTGGATAATCTTCTCATTCGGCAAAAGCTATACGGGACTTTGCTGTCCTGTTTTCAAAAAGAGGGAACCGTGTTGTGTGGAACGGCGAGGTACTTTTTGGCATCATTTAGTTGCTGAATGCAACATACTGTAATGTGATTATGACAACGGTATGAGTGAAATGCTGGTTTCACAAGATATCAACTGAAACACGGCGGTACATCGTCTGTGGGGGAAATTTTGAAACAGAAACAAAGACCAAACAGATGACTGGTTTAAGGCTTCAGTTTTCTACCAAAATTGCTGATTTCATCTTAACATATCAAACCATTTCGGATAAAGGTGCCCATGTTATTCTTTTCATTTCCATGGCAAAACCTAAAACAGCCTGAGACAACTAAATTTAAAAGGTTTCAAAAACCACTAATAATAATTAAACTTTCCTTCATGAGACAAGAGTAGCGATGAAACCTAGTGGTAAAGTGCATGAAAATAATTTTCCGGCGGTTCTTTGCATATATCTAATTTATTTCGAATGATTTCAACGTCGTCTCCGAAAGTGAAGAAAATAACTAATCAAACTGACACAAGAACTAACAAAATCGACGTCAATGACTTAACGATTGTTTTAGAAATAAACCAAATAGCATATTCTCTGAAACTTTGTGCAATAATCCGAATACGACAAACGTTTTCAGTTTTTATTCATGAATAATTAATTAGATTCGTTAGTTTTGAGTTTCGTCAAATTTAGCAATCTGCGCAAACGGAAAGATGCGCGTTTGAGTTACGAATGAATTTAGTAATTTTACATCACAATAGCTCAATCGTATTTGTTTTCACAGAGATAAAAATATGGCTTTATTCCCCAGACTATGTTTCCGAGTGTTTTTCCTCATTCTTGGGGGGGGGGGGTAAGGGGATAAGGTCTGCGCTTTGTACCCACTCCTGATTAAACTGATAAGATTAATTTCTAATGTATGCAATCGTGACTAAATACCATGGGCCAACAAAATGTCCGAAAACGGTAAAGAGGAGCATTGGTGAATCTCTAGGCAACTAGTCAAAAACAACTGAAGATTGGTGCAAAACAACATTGCATTTTCATGAAAAAATGCTTTTCAATTTCGCTTTCTACTAATGCCGATTCGCTTCAACTGAGAACACACATTTGTTGATTTCGAATTATCATCTCCTCAGTTTCATCTTCATTCACAAACGTCGGCCTGTGCAACGACCAAAGCGATCAGGGAACAGAGTTCCTATTGGAATACTTCAATCGTCCATATTCATCGACATATTCGGAAAGTAACCTATAAAACCATTAGCATGAATAGGTTATCCGTTATCACTGAGGCATTCAGCTCATACCACAGCCGACCTCATTCACATGTTAACACGATCAATAAATGCTTGTGAATCTAAAACACTTGTACTCATGATTACGCATAGTGAAATGTCACTAGATACGAATATTGGCGTGAGCAAATTATATTTCCACAACAGCCCCGATGCTCCTTTTGTGAACGAATGAGTGACGGGATATGTTTTAAATGGAATACAATCGCACAAACAAAGCTGGCTAACATTATGCTCTCCGATGTGATATTTGATAAAGTTAGATTTGGGGAAAATAAGAAGCTCAGTTCAACTCTACGTGACTTTCATCTATAGAATGTCAAAAAGACAACGAATCAACTATATGTATACGAATCAATGAGAAAAGGTTTGTGGCTCTAACAATTTTTTCTACTTCAAATCAAGAACTTTCATCACATTAAGCTCGCTTTTGCCCATTAAAACGAAATAAAAGTTGTCTATCCAAAGTGTATCTTTTCGTAAAATATACAAAACGGTTTCAGTTACGGATTGAATGAGCCAAATTTGTCATGAAATTTTCCGGGCAAGATAAACTCAACTTTATTTTCACCCACAAAATACTTCCATCTACATATTGATTACATTTGACCACAAGAGGTAGTTTAAGATCATGCAGCTAAGTGAGATGTAATATTCAGTACTCAGTTAACCTTTCGGTCTAGCAAACAGTATCTTCAAATGCAACAAAACTATCATACAGCCCAAAATCGCAAAACCGCTTTAGAACAATTTTAAGTGAGAATTTTCAACAATAAAGACACGTTTTATGAGAAATGATTGGGTCGTCGCGCCCAAATACCTGGATTTATCGCAAAATTTATGATTGATGCATTTCAGTACCTAGTTTCAAAATTTTGGAAGTACAACATTTGAGGGAATATGCCTGAGATTAAAATTTCATCATATGGTGAATGTTTTCTGCCTTAGTATCAATACTAATATATTAACCGTGGAGTTTCAGGTCACCTCAAAAATGAATTTGACGTGAACCAATGGCGCTGTGACGCAATGGATACTGTAGAATTCAAAACCATTCCTACTATTTTTTTGTTATCTGCAATTATTCTTTGCTGTTGCAACTCCGGTCAACTTTATTAACTTCATTGTTGTAAACATTCCCGTTTATCGGATGAACGTTGACGGTCCCGGTTAAATGTCGGTGCTATCCGTGATAAGATTTGAGTCTTCGAAGGGAATGCAAGTTGTATCTTATTCATTAGTCTCGATCTAAACCAAGGTGTACAAACACGGTTCCAATTTTTGATGAGCAAAATTCACGAATGGACTGTATCAACGGTTTACGCTGCGGCATGGTTCGCAACGGTTTTAGTGGAGACCAATGCCCCTTACTTTGTTTTGGCATGCTAATGCGTTTGTTTAAGTAGCCCTTGTCTGCAATCGGTGCAAAACAAATGCTCATAATGACTCATCAAACCGCACATTCATCGGCATCTTGAGGCAGTTACGTTTATTTCGATAACATTTGAGCTATTGCAATTTAGCTCACTTTGTTTGTTTTATTAAACCTGAGAGGTTTCTGCTGTGTACAGAACATTTGATTTCAATATGACATGTATTACATTTTTTTCGGGTTTTGCTCCATGTTTTATTTGTCCCCTTCCGGAACAGGAAAACAATCTGAGTTATCCTGACCCTGGGTAGGCTGATCGAGAAGGAGCCTATTACATGTACTAGAAAGTGATATTCGGGTTAAGATTGTTCAATTATACTGTCGTAAACTTCCACGTCGCACACAGTGATACAGCAAGCTCAGTTATTTCTTCGGCATCGGTCAGACAGTTTTACAGAACATTTGAGGTTTTCTTTGAAAGAAAAATAATTACAACCATGGTTGACGGCATCCATGAAAGTGTTGCCTTCCTAAAAATTTCAACATTACAGAATTGAGACAAGAAACCCATCTTATCAACACTACATTGCATATTGTTTACGTCAGCAAGTGAAAGATAATCAGTGATGTCTGGAGTTCTTTCCGGATAGGTTCGCGTTTATCTTCAGGTTTCAAAATTAACATTAGGCGATATCGACAATCGTCTATCCTACCGAAAGAATACGGCTATGTGATGCAACCCGGTTACTTTATTTTCAGTACCAGATGAAGGTTATGAAGTATAATATTGGGGTTGAGTGATCTGTTGGTATTTACTTACAGTATATGCAATCACAGTTAAATATGTAATTCTACTGTACTTAACCCGAGGAATTCTATGGATACCAAATCCTGTTGTATTTTTAAGCAATAAAAAAACATATGTGAAAAGTTTACCATCATTTTGCGTAACTCACATTATATAATTTAGGTTAGTTGAAGTTAAAACTCGGAGTCCGATGATTTTCAGTTAACTTTTGCCAAACTGGACCTCTTTTTTAGCTGACAAGCAGGCCCCAAATAGGATTTCAAGCGTTTATTGAAATATTTAAAAGTGTCATGCAAAATTTACCAAGATTGATTTATTATATTCCCCCAGCGCAATAGTTATATATGTTGGTTTATGCTGTAAACAAGTGCTTCAATTTTTTTTGTCAAAATGTGATTCCATAAGAATCGGATAAAAGAGTATGTTCTGCAAGCGAGTTGTATTTACAAAGTAACGGCTTGCAAATATCTCTACAGAACATTTTAAAAAATAGAATAAAGAAATTGTTGAAGCGTAAAATTCAAAAACTTCAATTTGCGCTTATACCTATTCAATGAAGGACTGTTAATTTTACCTCTAGACTGTGAGTCAAAATTTGTTTCCCGTTTTTCAGTCTACCTAATAAAACTGATAACTGAAAGTTGCCTTATCTGGTCGTAGGTTAATCCGAGATTGTTCAATATCAGGCGAATTATTTAGTTAATATAATAAATTGTAGTAGTAGTAGTAAATATGGTATTTCCTGAAATTCAATACTTTCGTCAATCTAATATGTACACGTTTGTTGATGGCGCCGAGTTAGTTTTCTTTCGGTGGAAAGCGTGATAATTTCATTCCCCAAATGCTGAGGTTATTCACTGTCTTTGACTCAAGTGTATTCTGGTATGGGACGGTTTATGCTCTGCCACACGTTGCATGTTAGCCACGTTGGACACTTTCGTTTGCATCATGCATATCTTATTCAGGAGAAGAGGAAAAAAGTTATGCACTTTATGTGACAAATAAATTAAGCTATGCAGGGAATCACGTCAAAATAGGATTATAAGCGAATCTATAGTGTGCACAAACTAAAATCAGTCTGTTGGATGAGCAAGAACAACCGCGTCGGAAACCCGGGGCGTTGTGTGATTTGTGATAAATAATTTACTTCTCCCTTGTTTGTGATGGAATTAGGTCCAACAGCCTTATGCTTTTCAGATTCCTGATAAAATCATACTATTCTAGTGGCTTATACGGAAAACGATGAAAGCAATGCAAATAAACTAAACGGACTAAAAGAGGAAAAATCGTCAAAAGGTTGCTATCACAAATAAAAGAGAACAAAAGATTTTATTAAAAATAAAATCGATTGAACAGATTTGTTCGAAAACTGTGGCTATTTATGGTACCCATAGGATATACAGAATGCACAAGTTAGGAACATAAACGTTACTGTAAAATCCGCTTTTTGTTTAACATAAAGAAAATGCAAGATCCGTGTGTTTAAAATAACGGAAATCGTTTTGGAACGGATAATAGTTTTTTAGAGCAGTCTGTATAGGTCTGGTTTCGGCGGAGTCAGTAAAACAAAACAAAAATTCAGAGCACGATGATCCATCAGAGAATGTCTGAAAATCTCTCTTATCATGAGTAAACTAATCAATCAACTAGAATCACTGTTTGCATGTGGTTCTCAGTGTTTTGTGTCTGGGCGACGAGGATGGTTCACATATGCCTGACCAATTACGGCTTTGAAACACATAACCAAGGATAAAGGTAAACAGAAGTAAAAAATACAGAGGTTCCTTGTTCTTAAGAGATGCTTCCTTGAATAAGTATGACACCCATTAGATAAGGTAAGATACTGACAGTTTGAAGGCTGAATACATTCCTTGAACTATATTTTTTACAAGAAATGTAATTGGGTGCTAAATGTGGCTTCATTTACAGTTGTTAGTTTTCAATTCAGCCAACCTTTGTTGAAAACACCGCTTAAAATGTCTTACGGTTTTAGGGATGAGGCTTTCGACTTTGATGTGTATCAATATGGGATTTCCGCGTATCATTCAAACAATGATGAATGCACAAGAGGACCAGCACTTTCAAACGAATTGTTGTAGACAACATTCATAAATAGCAAAAAATCAAGTGGTTGATTGTGTATTTTAAGTGAATTAATTTTACTTAGGTACAGGGCACTATGCCAAAGTACGAGGTTAGCAAAAATGAGATAAGCTGTAAGTGACATAGTAAACATGAAAATGTTATTCGTTCGAAAAAGTCAAATCGGTTTGAATTGAGTTTCAATCGCAATCCAAAACTAAGGGTTCTACCTCTCTCATTTTCCGTCAGGCGGAACAAGGTTTGATACAGAAAATAACAGTGTAACGATGAGTTCATAGATTGAAGAGAAAAGGTTTACTCCACAAGCGAGAATATCAAGCTAATATGACACACCCTTTTAATTAACTTACCGAAGTAAAAAGCAAGACTGTGTTTTGAATACTTCGTTCAACATGTCACCCCTGAAACGGAGAATTCCAAACATGAAGAGATATTTCCAACTACACACTACTAGTTGTTTACACATTACGTTTATCAAGTAGTAATGAACGTACATTTGTAAACGGTTGGGTCGCAAATGTCGTTTTCATGGAAGTTTCGTAAGTTGACAAATTTGTGGCGACAAATCTTTCCCTATGGATGCCGATTTCAGATCTTCCCTCACAGAAAATCACGGAAGTGCTTTCCTTTGTGATACCATGAACATTAAATAGAGGGAACGGATGATCATCTCTGGTAAATAAAGATGAAATCCCTCAGGAAAACTCGATGATGTCATGATACACAAGAAGGAATGCAAGAATGTAGGGGTAATTCTACTCCAGGAAAGCTGACTACATTCTGACATTGAGGACAACGTCGGGCATCTTGATGGATTTGACATATTCCGAGGCAATCGTAATGTGCACGTCCTACACAGAGGTGGTGGATTGGTCACGTTCACCAACAGCAAATGGTGCAAAAGCGCTCGTAAATGTTTTCCATTTAATTCTCCCAAAATAAATTGTATTTTCGTTTTTTGTAAGCCTCGATTTCTCAGTTTCTTTTCATCACATTACATTAGTGAACATTTACATCGCTCCCGACACGCCCGTCTCTGATATTCGTCTGTTTGTAGACTCCTTTCCCTCACAACTTGTAACCAGTTTAAACAAGTCTTTATTCATTATTGTGGTGATTTTATTCTTTTTAATATCTCTTTCCCTGAAACTTTGGGCGTGACAAATATTATACATTTTCCTACCTGGCTTGGCGTTCAACTTGACGGGATTTTTGTAAATAGCCCTTTCCTATTGAAAAGCGGGCTCCTATAAGTAGCTCCAACTATTGCTCCAGTTCTTTGCATCCCAATATTTACGGTGAATACCTTGATCATCAAATGATTCGTTTCACTTCCAGAAGCATCAGAAGGAGAAGTCGCATTCTCGACAACTTAGAGATATGGTTTCATATACTGATTTCACTGTCGTTTCCAATGAGGATAACTCTTCCAGTTGTGAGCATCCTACATGTTATCTTGATTTTTGCTATGATCTATGTTGCCCAATCAAGACCTTATATATTCGCCTCTTCTAAAACGGCTTCGTCGAGATAAAAAAAAGGCGTCGTGCTGTCAATCATTTTTCATTGTTGATCAAAATGGAAATACAGCGCCTAAATCGGACGTATATCGAAACTCTTATGAGAAACCAAAGCTGTCGCGATATGTGGTCTGCTTTGAATCAGCAACAGGTCTTTTCCGGATGTTGAGGAGTAAAACCGTCAATTCGCAAATGCTACTGTACGGAACTCAACACCATCTTTATTTAAATCTATTGGGGAGAACCAATCTGCTACCCTTGTGGAAGTCCTAAATGTACTGCAGTCCTTTAAATCTAACAAGACACACGAACCTGATTCGTTGTCCCCTTTCCAACTGAAAGAGTGTGATAAACAACTTGTTTCACCCATTTCTGAGTTTTTCAATTTGAGTATGCAATTTGGAAGCATCCCTGATTGTTGGAGAGCTGCTCGGATAACACTAATTCCCAAAAAGGATCTTCCAAATATCAACCGATTGCCTGCACATCAGCTTTATTGAAAGTTTTCGAAAGAGTCCTTAACCGGTTGACCGATTTATCTGTCACCCATAACCCAGTTTGCTTACAAACATTCGCTTTCTACTCTTGATGCTGTTGCTCTCATTGTTCACTCCGTTTCATCCTTATTGGATAAAGGGGCTGGCATCGTCCATTTAACTTTTCTTGATTATACTCATGCCTTCGGATCACTTGATTGCGGCATTCTCATTCAACGGCTTTCGAATTGTTGTCTGGCATCTAATTTGCTGAATGTGCTAAGTAATTACTTCACTCATAGGACGAAATACACTTTTTGTAACGGTAATTCTTCCTCCATGCCAGAAGTTAACTTTGGAGTTTTTCAGGGTGCAATTTTATCTCCATTTCTTTTTTCACTGTATATAATGGACCTTCCCATCCCTGCCAACTTTATCGCCTGCAAGTATGCTGATGATGTAGTGGTCGGTTATCCCTCAACTGATCCTGATTGTTTCTGTCAACTTCAAGGTTGTCTAAATAAAATGTTTAGTTGGTCGACTTCTCGAACTTTAATGCTAAATATAAATAAATGTGTGGATGTTTCTTTTTTACTATAAACAGGCATACCTTATCAAACCCTTTTGAGTAATCACAGTGCACTTTTTGTTAACAGTAATACCATCCCGAAAGCTAACTCTGTGAAATATCTTGGAGTCACTTTGTCACGCAATCTTTCTTGGTCCAAACATGTTGAAAACAATAATATTAGGGTTGGTAGACTATCCTTCTACGCTTTTAGGCTTAAAAGCTCGGCATTCTCCTATATGTAATTCTTAAATTTGTAACTGCATGCATTCTTCCATATTGGTTGTACTTTTTTCCGTATATTTTTCTGGTCTGACGAAGAAAGACTTTATTGGTGTCTCATCCGAGTACTCGATCCTAATTTCGGATTCTTTTAGGCACGCACCACTACCACATACAAAAAAAGCATGATCCCTTATTTTGCTCGTATCTTGGTCAACCGAGCTTATATTATTACTGACTTGAACAATCGTCTGTCATATTAGTATTTTTATTTAATCCGCTTTTTATTTAGTAAATGTATATTTCTTCTTGTTTCAATGCTCAACGTGTTCCTTCATCTAACTTGTCGAAAGTACTGAAAATTAATTCTTTGAGATGTATAAAGCTTTACTTGACGTAACTTAGGCGCATGAATTGAATTTCCATAAGAATATCGAAATCTCTTCCTCTGGGTTGCTTTCACGTAAACTGTTTTTTGTGATCATTCAAAAATATCTTCAAAATTGTTTGGTAATTCTCGACTAAACCGATTTCCTTTGAATCAAGTTATCAGTGCACGGCTCGGAATTCAAACAATATCAACCGGATTATGTAGGTTATTCGTTGTAATAACTTTTGCTGAAAGAAACTGGCGAATTTGTTTGAAATGATCCCAGGTTTCACAGTATATCACACACAGAATTATCTGACAAAAGCAGTATCTGGTGACCACCATTCTAGTAAGTTAACAATATGAAGGACAACCTAGGGGAGCTCACATAACTATAATCTTTATTCAGTTTGTTAATATTAATAATAACTTGAGCCACACTGATCTGCTTAGTAACCGCGGTCTACTTCTTATGCCAAATGAGATCCAGTCAAGACTCGTGTAGCTACCTTGGGAGCAGTAAGCATTCACATGTTTCTGTGGTTGTCCAAGTCCGAAAATCACATAAACTCTCGTCAAGGAGAAGAGTAGGTGAATATAAACTGCAAAACGCGGATGTTCAAGCTTATTTCTTTCTATATGTCAATCGCAAGATATTTGTCTATGCAAATATCATTGAGATGAAAGAAACTGAGAGATGGATTGCGCTGGACAATCCTACTGGAAAGACGATGGATTATCGAATAAGGAAATTATACCACCGTTATTTGATTTTACCTCTCTCTTACAACACATTCAATAATTCATTGACTTGTTTTAGTTTAAAAATATTGGATTTGAGTTATATGCAAGCAGTGTGCTTGGTTTGGGCTGTGAGTCTTATCTCTTCTTCAGCGTGATAAAACTTCATATAGCATGATTAGTTTTGAAGAAGGACAAACAGTTTTCAATATTTTTGATATGTTCTACTGAGAA
This sequence comes from Echinostoma caproni, assembly GCA_900618425.1. NCBI lineage: Eukaryota > Metazoa > Platyhelminthes > Trematoda > Plagiorchiida > Echinostomatidae > Echinostoma > Echinostoma caproni. The sequence continues at coordinate 71,616 of UZAN01039552.1, forward strand.
CTATTCAGTTGAGAGCAGATTTTTCTGCATGTACGAAAGAAAGTCTGAATATGCCTCAGTGACATACTAACTATCAGTGCAATTTCATGACTGTTCCAGCAAATTAATCGCAAAATAATACGAAAGAATTATTGGAATTTTGGTGTGCGTGTTGAAAACGATTTTAAAGTTACTTTTTGCGTCAAGTGATGTTTTATTTACACAATTTGCGGACATATAACAGACGCGTAGAACTGTTATTCAGTCACAAAAAGTGGTAACCTAAAACACGGAATTTAGAGTAGCTAATCCAATAAGGCCTCACACATGGTATTGAACCAGACAACATCCTCATTTCGTTTGAATATCCGTCATAGAACATAAATTCACAATCATTGAGCTAACTGAACTTTTTGAGAGGTTTGTCTTTCAAATGGATGGAAAGTCTCATCTATTTATAAAATTTATCCCGGGAAAATAAACAAAGAGAATCACGTAACCATCCTTATGATACACCTTATTTTTATTTATTTAAAGTAATTTCCTGTTGAAATTTGGGAAATAACTTCAATGGTATAAGCATTGTTCGACGGTATATAACATCATAACATCAAATGGATCTCTTCTTCTCAAGACAGTGTTTTCAGTTTCATTCACGATAATTTCCCTGCACCAGACATATCGGCAATAGGATACAATTTTCGTTTGGCTTTTATAAACTGAACGCCTGACGAAAGTGCAACTTCTTGTTTTTGATAGCGGTTGATAGCACATCGCTTGCAAGATAACGAAACCTGTTTATAAAAAAACGTAATGGTTTATTGATAAAAGTAACCTGTAGCTATGGCACAGTTATGAATATATAACTTTTTCGATAACTTGTGTAACAATAGCATCCCCCCCACACTATTTTCCAGCACGTAGGCAAATCATTTTGGCACGAATCCAAAACGTTGACAATCAACTGTCATTCACCAGTTTCTTCACATCCTGGCCTCCCTAGTTAGCTGAATATCCCCGTCTTCAACATACCGACTGGGTGTTAACTGAACGGATTCCACTTTGAAACATGCTCATCTGGAATATTTGCCAATGTATGAAAGAAATCTATCACGAGGTCTAAAGTAATTTTTATCCTAAACCTCACGTGAGATGTGACAATGAGTCTTACATTGGAAAAACATTGCTTTTCGCTATTACGTTACGAGATTGGTAGTCCCAGAAAACCTGTTTTATTAGTACAAGACAGTTATCACAGCTCAGTGTCCAGTACGAGATCCCAAATACAAGGTGCTCAACATTTGCTTGTCACCTAACCTATCAATTGGGACAACTATTTCATTTTGTTTTTGAATGATCAATGGAGTTTTGTGACCGAATCAGCAAATCACCCGTCTCCACCCGATGCATTGTGCGTCAACGATCTGGCAATCATCAGTTAGTTGAACCAAACGCCAAAAGAATGAGTGGTGAAAGCAAAATGTTTTGGGGAAAGTAATAGGAGCTTGCACTACACAAAAACTGAGTTCTCTGCGTAACTCATTTACCTGGTTTTATCAAGAGTCACGGATCTCCAAGACAACTTAGATGCTCAATTTTCACACATCGTGGAATATATTTGTGCACCCTAAAATGACGAAAGGTTTTACGTAAGCAGCTCATAGTGATATCATATGCATAGTTAAGGTAAAAAATATTTTTAGGTATTGGCACTTCGCACCTTATGAAACGTATACGCTAGTCACAATACTTAAATTTACCAGAAAAATACCGACCTCTCAGTATACCGTTTTCCTTTTTATAGCTGTAATTTTCCAATCAATAAAAACTTTACCTTGACCTTCCCGGTTGCGAGAAATTGAACAGTGATCAAAGTGAATTTGGAGCCTTCTCATAGATTTTATAGGGAAACATACTCATTAAGATCTTAGCATCCTTTGTTAGGTTTAACTGTGATTCAAGCTTTATAAGTATTTCAGCAGAGTTGCTCGCAATGATGCTGATATGAAGCATTTTTGAGGTAGGATCCTTCCTTTCAAAATGCTGGGAATATAAGTGACCACGTTATTGGAAATCGCGGTTACTTACAAATGCAAAGAAACTATTTTAGATATTGAGTGTTCACCTCAATAACCAGTCAGTTTTAGTGCTAGACGAAAAGTGACGACCGTAAAAGGTATTATGCCTACATACACTGTTGCTATTGTTGTCTCTGATTATCAGATTTTTATGTCATGATATGCAGAAGAAGCTCTTTTACGTAAAAAAGATGAAAAAACATTCACTTTTCCCACCTGACTGTTTTCTCTGTACAAAGATAATAGTATGACTTGATACTCAAAAGTGGAGTCATGTCAAAAACGCTTTATCTAAATGATTACTTCTCCTAAGTTTACAATTTGTATAGTCGATATGCATTGTATTTTGCATTTGCGTTTGTATAACTTTTTCAAGCTGAGATATGCTTACATTTCAGTTAAAAATTGTATACTAGTCGCCACACTCGAAGTAGAAACGAATTCAATGGAGTGCTGTATAAAGAACTGTTTACATAGTTTGATTCATTCAAGTAATGATTGAACTTATTTATTTATAACCCATAAAAGAAAGAAAAAAATGAGGAAATTTAGTACAAAAAAGGATGAATACAAACATTAGTTCCTTAAGTTGAATGAAACGTGTCGTATGCTCAACTAGTGGGCAAACAATGCAGGGAATACTAGGGCTGGCGAGCAGGACGGTTTTGGTATTTGTGACTTCTATACCGTATTTGAAATGGCTTTCGTGGTCGTGATCGGGAAACAAAACTGTAAAATATTAAACGTTGTATCGTAAACATTTTTAAGGAACATTGAAAACAGTGTAAATTGTTTTTCCTCTCCAATCAAGGATTCATACGGGGAGGATATAACCTGTATTGAACGGCTAATATTAAAATTCAATGCTCTGTTCAACTTTGCATCAACAGAAAATGCTTGTTTCTTGCAAACGCATGCAGTTCTTACACGAATTATTAGTACAGTAAAACATAACAACATGTTATCGAGCATTTCACGTCAGGTTACTTTTCTTTTTTCGAAAATGACATTCCACACAAGTATAAAACTGGTCGAATGCATTTCTATTTTGCGGATACATCTCTAAGTATCCCGGTATATGTCATCTTGATTCTATACAATTTCTGTGCGAGAACATCTTCAGCTTTTTCTGTTTTTTGTAGAATGCATTGTCGTAGAGCTTTGCCATGCTTAGTTGATAGATCAGGAAACGATCTGTATAAATAAACCCCAAAATGAAATACAACCCAAATTTGTTCATCCACAAGCCCAGTTTATCTGTGACCGGATATGTCTGTTTCTCACATATTTGGGTGTAAGCAAGTGTGCTTGAATACAGCGCCGATAAGCTGACCAGTCGAAACGTGAACTCAAGTTCTCAATACGCATGCCCACACATTTCAATCAGCCTCTGGGAGGGATGGGTGGAGTCAACAGGTTTGGTGATGATTCATCCACTTCAGATTTGGTCCCTTTGAGGTCGATCGCGAGAAGAAAATCTCACAGATCAATCAGCCCTAATGGGAGAGTGTTTTCGAAATAGTTTGGGATAATGCCGTCCCAGAAATTAAAGAAACAGTCGACTTTAAAAGGAACGCATAATCAAAGGCGCAAAATATTCTTGACCACATTTGACTAGGAAATTAGTATTCCTGTGTCTAACTAAACATTTAAAAGGTACTACCACCAAAAGATAGCGAGTGCCACAGGGATGTGTTATGTAAATGAAATACTGTAAAGGAGTTTCAAAGCGTTTCTTTTGGGTTTTGTATCAAGCAAATATGATTGTTGTGGGATGTTTTCAATGATGTCAAGAAGAAATCGGTTTGCTCTGGGTGCAAACAGGTTTAAAACTACATGAATTCTATTTAAAAATCAGGGGTTGTTTAACGTAGTGTAATTTATGCACAATGAGGATACTATATAGTCTTTTTTTCGTATTACAAAATCAGCATTTAGGAAATGTAATTCAATTCTCTTAGAATCGACTGAAGTGATCAAAGTAAACTTCAAGAAAAAAACCTCAGTTTTCGTAGTGGTAAACGAATATTTTATATGATGGTATTCGATCGAGAACCCAAGATTGGGAACACGAATGGTTCGTTGTGATTCCACTTGGGAAAAAATCTGTCGTTTTCTTCGTGAGCAACACCAATTTCGATCTTAAAAAGGGAAGTTTACCTACTCGGGATAGCTGACAGGAGTGTTATTATTCTTGGGAACGGATAGTGCATATAATCGTTTAATCCATCTTTTGTTTTCACTATCAGATTAACTTCATCGGAAATTGCACACAAAGTATCAGACCACAGAAGTCCGATACCCATTTGATGGGATGGATTTTACACTCCTCGAACGGATACCATCTTGGTTTTATTTACTTAGGTTTCCTTTTACATCGCGAATCAGAGTTGATGTGGAAGAGTATTGCTCTGCAGTCGGTGATCACGCTCAATAACATTGAAAACAGGCTATATTGCTCGCAAAATCGGACACTTCTTTCGAAAATCAGTTCGTAATTCTTAATTTTTACCGCCATTTGAAATATTTCAAAACTTGATGAAAATTATATTACTGAAGCTTTGCACAAGTGGAATAATATAAAAGAGTTATCGAAATGAAGGTCGACCATCAATTTTCTGAACCGTAAAGCAAGTAGCGTTTTTCTTACTTTATGCTCATTTACTCATTTTCGAAACCAGTATGTGCAGTTTATACAGTTTGCAATTCCGATTTTATGAACAAAAGCTGAAAATGTTTGACAACTAGAGTGAATCTGAATGCAGTTTGGAATGATTTCCAAAAGAAACCCCCTTTATTGCCAAATTAATTTATGCGGATAGACGTTATTGCAAATTAGTTGGCAACTGAGACGAAATATTTGTTTAATAAACTGTTTTTTGCATATTAACAACAGTGGCGAAAATAAAGAGTGAATTGCGCCTGAATCAAAAGAAAAAAATACGATGTAGGGCAATCAGTAAAATCACGAAAATGCCGGAAAATATAATGTACATTGTAAATGATGGATCAACCTATTCTATCTGCAAAAAGTTCCTTCCCAAAGATGTTTGACTTTCGAAAATTCGTTAGACTTTATCTTGTCTTTGATTCCATTAACTATACCTGTCTACTTTGTGATTCAAAGAAACCTTTGTGGATATATATCTTAAAAACAAGCGAAAAAGTTCTTGAAAGCAAACAACAAGTTGTTTCCAGGCGTTCTTCATAAAAAATACATTTTTGATGAAACTAGCGAAAAAACAGTTCAAGTGATAACTAACTGCAGTTATTGCGCTTAGTAAACATCCATTAAGTCATTGATAACATGATGAATCGCATAAATATATTTGAGTGATTGTTGAAAGTTTGCAATCCAAATTTTACCAGGACACTGAAAGTGAAACTCAATTCGTTTCTCAGTCAACCAAATATAATGTGTCAAGCAAGTGACATGCAAATGGACATGAATTTTTATATTCATTAGGACAGAAAATGCTTCTTTTGGGAACCCGAATGAAAAGTTATGAATGCGTGTGCCTTGTTTGAAGCTAGCTAAAACCATTGTTCATGAGAAGGAAGCTGCAGATGATAACATTGTGCAAATTATGATGGTTCACCTTATATGAATATTGTAATGTGGAAACAAATCCCAATAATAAAATGTTCGACACTTTCTGTGAAAAATGAAACCAATATCCGTAATCCAAATTAATAATTATTAATAATTTTATTATTATTTAATAATTGATAATAATCTTCATTTAGTCGTTTATTTGCGCATAACTAAAATTTCATCAGTGCTATATGGATTTTATCAGTTTACTGAAAGACATTTGAACGGTAGAAGGGCTTTGGTATGTACGTATGCATTTTATCAAATACAATGAACATGCCCGCTGCTAATAGGTTTTGGTAATAAAGTTTTCAAAATAACCTGATCATTTAATGGTGTTTCTAATAGAGACATGTCGGATTAACAGCAAATTTTTCCCTTCTACGGTCATACGCAAAATTGTCCGCAAAACATTCTACTCAATGATTACTTTGATCTATGAGTTAAACAATTTATATTTAAAGGAAATGATGTTTCGCTATCATGCTTTGAACTTGCACCTTATTAAATTTCCTAGCCTCATCATTTATTCAGGAACACAGAGAATATAATCAGGTGAGTCTATCACAGAAGAGACAGTTGGGAGAAAACGCCAATAATGTAATCTGTCAGAGGTAAACATCAGAGATCGAGAAATTCCACTTGATGCAATGTGATTGATTCGCGCCATGTGCTTCTCCATCTGCATTACCCTGAAGACGTGGTTCACGTGTTGCGCGGCATTAACAAGGTCAGAAATGCGCCCGGACATAAGAGTACTAAATGCTAGAATTTCACCGATATGACACCAATCTACCATTTATTGACCAACGGTATGTTTACCGAACGATTTCAATTTCACATATCATTTAACACGTACGGTGTTTACAACCTTTTTGAAAGGAATACATTTTAACACTTTTACTGCCGAGTATTCCACAGGTATGCATTCCACTTCAAATGAATGTCGTCAAACCAAGTAAGGCTGGAGCATTGGTTTAGTCCCTGTCACTGGTGTGCCTCAGACGTTTTGGTTAGAGGTTCGATCTCCATCACCGCCAACCCGTTTCGGTGACTGGCAGCTTTTCTGTCGTCCGGTTCATTACCACACCTAATCTATCGGGACCTTATGCAGTTCGCCACCTAAGGTTTCGGGGTTTAGGGTACCGTTTTCCATCATTGAACTGCAAGTTTGGGTGACCATTAAATCCAGCTTATCTGCTGTTCATCATACCAATGCATATACTAAAGACCATTGAAGCTAGGCAAATACAGCTTTTTGGGTTTAGCATAAACGCTTGGCATTATACCGTGTTTCAACCGTGCAGATATTTATTAGATCAATCACGTATTAGAATAAAGAAAGTTTGAGATTATTCGTGGTATTAAATTTGGTGGGTTAGGACATATTTTTCGCAGGATGACCGCCATTTTGTCATGCATCATGATGGAGGTGATCCCTATTTGTTCAATGCTAACTCAGTGAATGCTTTTGTATTTTTTCAACTGCATTGACGACGCATCCTACGTGGTCGAATGGTCGGTGGTGGCCCGATGGTAACGTCACCAAATTATCACCCCGGGGATGTGTATTCGAATCATACCATCACCGCCTGACTTTCCTCATTGTGTTGAATGGCAGCCCTTTGATTGGCCGCTTTCCCCTTGCTTAAAACTGTACCATTGCATATTCAATAAAAGGAAGTAAAATGAAAAGATAAAAGCTCTTTATCCGGGTTAACGAGTCAAGATTGGGAGGGATCAACACACGATGCATGTCTCATGCACTTCTCCACGCCCAGAATCAATTCCACTTAGCTGTTAATCTCGAAGGTGCTTAATATGCCGCTCCCTCGACTCTCGCCTTCTAACAACTGCAAGAATTTTTAGTCACACAGTCTATCAACAGCCGATAGAATCGGAGTATAAAGTTGAAACCTGACATCTGTCTTCGGTACTTTCTCTCCAACGTCCATGATGTTTGATCGGTTATCCACAGTTCAGTCCCCTGAAACCGTAGGCTAATTCAATGCAATAGGGAACGACGAAAAGGTGACCAGGAAAAATTGTTATGAACGCTTACTATTGACGGGCCTTGAATCTTTGCTCTGTTTCACGATGTTTTCGGTATGAGCTTTTAAAGACCTCTGCGGGATTTTCAGACGAATACACGTTGTGCCTAAATCTCTTGTTCCAATGATCTGAAAATAGACCGGAAAACCTCTTACTCAATGCTTGAATATGTTCCATTAAGTAGATTTTTCAAATATGATTGCTTTCTCTTATAAATTGTTTTGGTCCGTGTTGGCCCGTAGACTGGTAACTGTTTCGTTTTAACAACGTTTACCGTTATCAAAGCAAATGGAAATGTATTCCTCCTGCTCTAACGTTCTATTTATATACATTAGTCTCCCCGATCAATTTGCGTCGGCTTTTTAATACGTAATTTTGCGCTTTTATCTCACGTTACTTTACCTGAATCACGTGCTTAGGCATACCCAATCAACATTCACATCTGATCTTCCAATTCCTGTCACAGATTGATTACAATCCACGGGAGACATGTTCGCAAACAAGCACTTCGTCTTGTCTGAAACAGAGCATTGGGACACTAGATACAATGTTTGTTTACTATGAGTAGCCCGACATACACTTGTTTTTTCTGTCCAAAACAACCACTTTGTAAAGGTCTTCAAAGGCACCCTGCAGGTCTGTCAAATTCGGTGGGTCTTTTGGATGAGAAGTGCACTGCGAAAAGCGCGTTCTACATATAGATTGTTTTGCTTCGTGTAGGCTATTCGAACTAGCATTGTGTGTCAAGATGTACACCATGAGCTGTGTGAAATATTTTCTAGACTTAACTTTAGGTTTAAGGCAGGTTATTCGCGGACAACAGCATAGGGTTTGAACACATTAAAATTGGACGAACAAATGAAAGTCCCTAATATTATGATTTTGTTAAGACTACTGTGAAAACAAACACTGTTCTCACTTTTGCAATTGTTTCATTAAGCGCAATCATCTAGGTATAGCTGATTTAGAGCAACCCCATGAGGTCTGTCACATGATCATTGCAAAGTGGAGAGGGATTTGTGGGTTTCAAGCAGTCCAGTTTGGCGGGTTCTTCTTCCACAAGCATAAAAAACAATAAGGTTTTTTATGCATTGATCAAGTAAAAATGTCAAATTCACTGAAGCTAACATTGAAAAATCAGAATCTCTGAAAACTCATTAGCCTGGGGTAATATGCATGTCTCTTCTTTTCTTTCTGCGCTAAATGATGAAAACAACCTGCCAGGAATTTATCAATCAATTGAGGAGTTTCAATACTACTTTCCTTTAGTCACAGCGATCGTTTTGGTAACAGTTCTGATTGAAAATCACAGATATACCTTAGGGTTGGATCAGCCTCAATTTATCAACAGTAGAGTTGGTGCAGGTGATGTGACACTGATATGCCGAGCAAAACCAAAACCTAATTCAATAATTTAGATTCCTTTCTAAACTAAACAACGATTGAGAAAAAAAGAGGAAAGTTGCGAAAAATACAAGATTTTGTATGATATATGGAAAAGCAATATAGTAAACCAGAAAGTATTTCAGAAAGTAAACTGACGATATTTGGGTTTCTGTGACTTGAAATACCTAGGCCCTTTGGGCGTAGAGAAGCATCATAAATAAATGAAAATATTCTAATCGTTGAGGAAAGCCAAAATCAGAACTTGTTCGCAGTGATATCGCAGTGAATTTGTTTTGAAACAATGACAAACGTTCAACTATTCAGTTATTCACTATGAATAGCGAGAACGCCTGCTCAACATCACGAAATTATTCAACGATTTCTTTTCTCAAAATGGCATTTTCTTCCGAATGAATACTTCGGTTATACATGTCTGGATGAAAGACTGCTGTACTGCATTATTTAATTCGTATATTACAAATTAAACCTCAAAATGAGAAAAATGTCATGTCGTTAGTGTTCACCTACCTAATGCACCCATCACGACAAACTGACAATAATTTTTCCAATGCTGAAGATCATCAGTATATATTTTTTAGTTTAGTTTGGTTTATTTTATGCGCATATTTGTGCATATGAAAAAGCAAGTTGACGCGTTAGTTGCCTCCGGTTTGTCATACTATGCGTTTGCTAGTGTTTAACACTGCGTTTATTGTGATAAGTATGGTATGAACACTGAAGGCACATTTTGAACAATCATTTGGGAGACCCGTTTCTTGGTCTAAATCTTTGTCTTGAGCCACATAGTCTGCAGTTAAAATCCTGCGTGAATCGTGAAGTGAATTCAACGTATTCATAAGCGTTTCCTAGGACAAGTGAGATTACAAGAGAAGCAGAATTAGATACACTGTCTAAATCTCACGGTAAACCAAAGTAGTATCATTCATAGAACTGCTAAACTTTGAAACGCAACAAATATTTTGTACATTGAAACGAAATCATTTCGCAGACCATTTGATAACGCAGAGACACAATTGTAATTCCCTTTGTGTGCAAAAAAACAAAGATTTACTGCTTCGACCCCTTTAGAGGGAGCACTTTTTTGCAACACAGTGCAGCTGTCATATCAGCAATGAAATCTGTCCGAAATAACAATAGTAACTTGTACTCTACTATTAACCCCACAAACACTCCGGTATAAGGTTGAGTAGACAGTCGCATAAACTAAATGTACACTCCGTCACACGGTTGCTAAGGCGATTCAGCCCCAGATGGCTGGGATATGATTGGAATGTATTTCGTTTCTTCCAGTTGGACACACCCCTAAAAGCATTACCGACAAGTGGATTAGGTGAAGTGAAACACACGCTACACGTGCCCAGCCAGACCAACGCGTAGAAAAATTTGGGTGATTCATGCAGTGGACGGACAGGTCGTTTACGGATGGCCAATCGATGATGGGCAAAAGTTGGCCAATCCAAGCCCGAGGTCAAGGACGGAACTGACGTGCGCGCGCGAACGCCGCATGCGCATTAATTCTGGCGTGTAACCTTAAGAATGTGTTGCTATTTGTGCGTTTCGCACCAGTCCACAAGTCGTGCCATCTGTGCATCATCTGTTCGTGGGTAGCAGACTGAAGACTACATCGTGCATGGCCTCCGTCAGTGGATAAGATTCTTTTCGCACAGCAGGTCAAAACGTGATATGATACTGCCAAACAAGCAATGACTTAATGGATATCCTACACGGATTTCAGCAATCAATTTGTGCCTAGGACACACTTAGTGGATTGCTGTATCTTCTGTTTTGACAGCACTTTCGATTGGGAACTAAAATTGATGTTAATGAAATTCGAATTTAACTGACCGAGTGGATTTGACTTCAACACATTTGATTTTGCATATCATCGGAAAGAGGTAAATTCTTTTGTAAAAATCACCATTTGAAAAAACCAACTGATCACAGAAAATTTCCCATGCGCTATTTTAACTGATGTTCCATAGCAACGGATTCGATTTATTTCAATTAATTATTTCTCAATATGTCAAACTTAGATAATTTAGCATTGGTCCCGAATTTTCTGACCTCCAACCTCATTATGTTAGTGAATAAGTGAAATGTTCAGCTGCACGTTTATAGCACTTATTTTTTCTCGTCTGAATGTGGTTAGATTATTCCACGAATTTCCGATTACCCGCAGAGATACTTTCATTGATTGGAAACTTCAACAAAGGAATGCATTATGAAAACATATGGCAACTGGTTCATTTAAACGCAAATGAAATGGATCAATAGGAGTACAGCCATCAATCATCTCTAACCAAATGGAGACAGTAACGTGATAAATAGCAACGAACCTGGAATTTCTGAGCTCATTTTAAACAAATTAGCAGCTCAATCCAATAGGTGGCTATATTAAAACTTTCAATTACCCTTATTTTTTGGTTTGAAGAGACATTTATGTACCTGGTATGAACCACACTTAATTTGAAAGCTTTTCACGGTGTTTATTATGCTATTTTCATCATCAGCTGGTTCTTTCATACATCAGTCACAATTTACTGGGTCAACATGACACTGTCATCCCGCAAAATCAGTCCAATTTCCAACTATATAGAAACATCGCAAGTAGGTTGTTTACACCACAGCGCAGTTTTGATTGGCATGTGTAACATAATGCGTTGCGTTCACAGCCATCTAAGGAAAATGCCAAATAACCGAAGTCACTTTGTGATGAAAGATTTTTCTAAAGCCAAAGTGATTTTCCTTTGCTTAAGATTTATAGAGTACCACACCAATTGTTTGTAAACGTCTCATGGTTGAATGTTCACTATTTAACGGTTGCGTAGCCTCAATGAAACCATAGGAAGGCTTAACATAGCCAAAAAACTGGAATACATATTTTGATGCTTCTGGGGTTTCCTATTACTATATATGAACCGAAGGTCAACCTTTTTTTCCAGCGTAATTCGGGGGAGGAGGGGGGGGTGGGTGGCAGGAAAACCAACCTTTGATTGTCTTCTTAGCTACTCCTTACATACAACCGAATCATCCCTGATGAATCACCTGCCACAAGTTCAGATTTCGTGCTCACATTTATTGATCTTGATCTTGATCTGCCATATAGGTTGATGTGTAATTACAATGAGTTTTCTGTTTGAGGAGAGTTGCTTGAGCCCCTGTGAAAGTACTAATACATCATAATACTCACTGGATTGGAAATACCATTTTTGTGGTTCTTATTTTGATGACTTAGCTTACAAGGTTAAAAGAGACTCATTTGAGATTACGATGTGCGTAACTTTCTCTCATGTTGTAGTATACGTTATAACGATGACTAAACTATATGTGTGCACCAACAAATCAGTCACGGAAAATCGATTTCTATATCTTGCCTCAGTGGTTAACCAAACTTATTTGGCAGTGGTTTTTCAAAAGGAGAAACTTGTGCTTCATCCTAAAAAAACAATTTTTCATGAATGCTTGCTTCTCATTGTAAGAATTCAAGCTATTTCGATTTCGGTAATGTATTTAAGCAAATGTTAGAGCGCACGCTAACCCCAAAACTCGAATTGTTGTTGGTTATGNGACCAATGAATGTAACCACTACGCCAATCGATGCGACTGCGTCATGTGTACGGTTGCCTAGATACAGAACTGAGTAAATAACATAACCCGGACGGAGACGGTTAATACTCACCTGCGTAAATTTATGCATTCCGCTCTGAATCGTTTTAGTGTACTTACCCTGCTAAATAACTATCAATATATCGCTCACTTTCTTCATGGTGTATACTTTTATTGTTGTATGGGGCCGTCGTTTGTACACGGTTTGTATTGAAGAACCGTTTTACAGTGCGGCCTACTTGAAGTAAGCAACGTTCGGTCTCATGGGGTTAGCACACGTCAGTAAATGCATTTGTCTGTTAATTCTCAAGAGCAACAGCTAATCTTCACAGAATCTTTCTCGACGTTTTTATCACGAGTCACTGAAATTCAGGTTTTATTGACTTTACCCAATTAAGTACCAGGTCACATGTGTTCTTATTGTTTAGTTTAATACACAAATATGTACAAGTACAGAAAGATAGGGTGAGTTTTATGACGGAGTCGAAGTGATCAAACGTAACAGAGAAATGCACCTTTTTGCCTTTAGGAATCTTTCGATAGAATAATCAATTTTCTTCAAAATTCTAGCTTTAACACACATTCCAAACAATACAACATCTTGCAGTTGCCAAGAGTTATTGATAATCAAGGGCGGTAAGTGTTTGTTGGCACCGTGTTTGAAAACGTCATTTGATGACTTTATATTACATTTTACACAATTCGAAGGTATGTAACTTGCACAATGCTCCCTTGAATTCACTACAGTTACAAACAACATTGCATATTCTCACTGGATAATAAATACAAACGTTACATCTCGATATTTGGACATAACGGAAAGCATAATTCGTAGAACTCACTCATAACTTTTAAACTAGATACAGTTGCATAAGCTTAGCAGAAAAGACGATGCAGAAATATGTACAACGTTGTTTAGACAGATAAGGTTTCCCAAGAAGCTGTTGACCAGGATTTCGATCACATTGTGAATTATGCCATTTATCGTGAAACAGCTACTTTGAATCGAAAAAATAAATGCTTCCACCTGATTGGACCTTTTAGCTGGGTAAATCTTTCCACCCAAACGAAGATCGAACCTGGGAACTCACATCCAAAATCATGGCCTGCGAATCACTTAGAAGAGCAGTTTGGTTTCGGTTACCACGCCCAGTGCAGCATAATTCGGCTATACTGGTAACATCCAAATAAAGGAATCAAAAATCAATCTGTTATGAGAAACACCTTCATCATTCTTCTCTGATATTTCATTTGAGAGATGAATGATCCATTCATCTTACAAGCAAAATCGATAAAACGTATGACACGTAAACTATTTATCGCCACCTCAGCATGAGTCTTTGTGCATTTCGTCACCCAATTTCAAGTGCGACTATTTCAAAGTTGTGGACATAAAAATACCTGAAGCAAGAAATTTAAGTCGGTTTAATGTTTTCCAAATTATGTTAGATGAAATCATAGCCGGAGGGGTCTTTTTGAAAGTTATAACTTCAGTTAGGAACGTTTTTCGAAAAGAGTTTCGAGAACGAATCAGAGTAAAGAACTGCTGTCCGCACAAGTGCATGTCGATTACAATACAGTAAGTTTGTGAGAGCTAACCATAGATAGTTGTTCGTTTTGTATCTACGTGTGGAAGGCATTATGGTCGTGAGGATTATGGTTGACATTTGTGACATTTCGACAATAATACGATACAGCACATATATTACTGGAGGTTGTAATGAGATATCGATTTTGTGTGACTGTCCTGTAGCCTTCCTTATACTCGACGTAAAATGGTAATTCAGACCAACGAACAGCGCAGTCGAGCAGAGAAAATGTTTATTTTTTTCTGTTGTTAAATTAAATTACTTTAGTGCATACGAACTGCCCGTGAATCACTGGAACTCCGGACTCGTCACCTAAGTAAAGACGAGTATTTTATTACGGTACTTCGTGCCTGCCATCCTAGAATGTAAGATATGAAAAAATCCATCAGCAGAACCAGTAAAACTCAAGTCACGCATTGATTGACACTGAAACAGTCCACTGGTGTTCTATGTAAAGAATCTATAATTTGAATCCGGGATGTGAGTGTGTGCCAATAATGAAATACGAAGTGAGATAAACTGGAGTCAAGTGCCAGTCATTATGCTCCACGCGGCAATCTGAGGGTAGGACGTTCGAGTACAGTTTATGTCTTGCATGTACACGAGTTACTGTGACAAAGTTATAAACCGTGAATCCGAATAATCTGTTTAGACGATAACTCTCACTTGAACATAATCCAGTATGACAAAGGTGTACCCCCAAACGTTGTTGTAAAATCCGTATAACATATCATCATCATCGTCGTACAGCGTAATACAGTAAGGCGAACTTCGAGATCGCTGCCAAACTTATAATGCATACAAGATAAGTGAGAATGTGTAAGGAGAACAGGGATTGGGTCTATTTTTAGGGACGGGAAAAGAAAGTGAACCTATATGGTCAATACAGAGTACAAAGCCCAACTGTGCATACATACACTTTCAAGCATTCTGGTCTGATAAAAAGTGACAGCATGGTTTCCATTGCTGTCGGTTCGCAGTCATGACCTTCGATGTCTCCAACCATGCGGTTTCGGAGTCTTTCGGACTCCAATCCAGAAGACGACAGACACCTACTCTACCTAATCGCTCTGTGCATTTCTTCATGCCTCGTCTCCCCGTCGTCTGCTGGCCTCCACATGGCTTTCTCCAGCCTGTATCAGCCACTGCAAACAAGGCGCTCTGCGGTAGGCGACCGTCGGACATACGCAAAACGTGTCCCAACCAACGGAGCCTGCTGAGCTGGATTCGATGAGATAGTGAGTTCTTGTTCAATGCATTCCCAAACGCCCAACGACTTACTTCTAAGTTACTAACCCGCTCACTCCATCAACCTTAAGCCAGACTACGTATGCATCGGTTGTCGAACACTGCTAAACGACGGGTGTCTTCTACCCGCAAATTCAAGGACTCACAACCGTAAAGCAGAAATGATCGTACAGTGGCGCAGTGTACGTGACTTTTCAACTTCAGTGAAACGTCACGTCTACGCCAAAGGTGTTTTAATCCTGCGTACGCTGCTCAAGCCTTGGAAATGCGGGCTGATATCTCCTTCGATACGCTGCCGTCGTCGG
The DNA here is from genome assembly GCA_900618425.1 of Echinostoma caproni. Classification (NCBI taxonomy): domain Eukaryota; kingdom Metazoa; phylum Platyhelminthes; class Trematoda; order Plagiorchiida; family Echinostomatidae; genus Echinostoma; species Echinostoma caproni. Next base: position 87,475 of record UZAN01039552.1, read on the forward strand.
TCACGCAGTTACCTAAGTACGAGAAGCGGTCAACTTCAGCCAATTCCTGACCGTCTAGTTTCAAAACAGAACTCGGTTACACCCAGTCTTGTAGCATCACTTTTCACTTTGAAGGTGCAAAGCGCATGCCGAACGGAGCGACAGAACCTGCTAGTCTGTCAAGTGCTCTTTGTGCATCCTCCATACATTAGAACAAGTAAACGATGCCGTCAGCGTACTCCAAATCGCAAGGCTTTTCTCTAGCCGTCTATTCAATACCTACATTTTGGAGACCACTAAGTTTGTTCTCCAGTATTTTGTCCATGACGAACTTGAACAGAGATGGCGAAAGAGGGCAGCCTTGACGAACACCGCTGCTGGTTATGAACGATCTACTCAGCCCGCCGTAGACGATTACGCTCCCAGAAGTATGTGAGTAGAGTGAACTCAGTATGTCCACAAACTTCTGAGGCATTCCTTTGAGAAGGAGCAGACCCATAAGGGATCCGCGGTCAACTGAGTCGAAGGCTCCTTTTCGGTCGAGGAACATGACAACCGTTGGTCGACGGTGCGTATGGCGTAGCTCGAGGATTGGACACAGGATGAAGATTTGATCAATACGACCGCGACCCGGTCGAAATCCTGCTTGTTGTTCGCGGATGTTTGTCTTAGACTCAAATGTATAAGATATGAATCACTTTCAAATTAAAAGATCACTTTTCGCCATAATACTGCAACAATTTCTATGCAATACCCAAAATTCACACATTCCACAACCTAGACAAGGCTGGTAAAAATCCGACACATCGGGTTAAATAATATTTTCGATGACTTTTTCATACTGAAGAAACGACAGAAACTAAAGAAGATAAACAAAGTTCTCGTTTTCAAATTTATTTTCACTACTAGATTTGTGTGAATGTACATTTTACTGGATATCTCGCCCGAGATTTGAATATGCGGTCCATCATATGAGGTAATAATGCGTCAAAGAGTTTACATTGGACCTGAACAACTGAGTCGCTGTCGGGCCAAAACGAATTGACTGACCATCTCCGGAGATGACACATGACTAAAAGTGAATTGGCATTTCTGTTCAGCCCTGGTATGAGCTGTTATGCACAGTGCTAACACATGTCTTACATGTGATGGGTCCGGAGTTCTAATCCCAGGACGGGACGGTGCATATGCATTACTGATGGGATCTTTTAAGAGCAAACGTCGAGTATATTGCTGATGAGTGTACGGCTGACTGGAAGATCTGAGGAATGTGCGTGAACACGAATTCCGAAGGATGACCGGGGCGTTTCAACCAACAAATTCACGTGTCCTCACTATTTGACCTGGGTGAAAAACAGTCAATAACAAAATACATCTTTTTGTTAATTTGTATTGTGAAAATTCAAACTGAGTAGTGCATTTTTTCTCATTTAATCAGTCAGTGCGGTCACGTGGAGCTGTTCAGAACGGGTTCTACTTTTGACCTGACTCTCATGTGCTCAGTTATATCGACGTGGTAAACCTGTAAATGGGTTTGACGAACAATCATCAAAACTTCAGGTTCACCCACAATTACGCATCAAGTATATTTGAATGAATCATATATAACATTTCAAGCTATGGGTAGGAAACCGATGAGGAATTAGACCAGATACTTTATTCGACTATATTTAGAGAACCCACTATATTCAATGAAATTGGTGCACCAATATTATAACACAGATAATGAAAGCCTAAGGTTTCGTAGTGATTGGCTTTGCATCAATATAGATTCGATTATGTTTATTTCCAAAATCTGTGAGGATGTGCTTTTGTTCAAAAATCATCGTATCAATTCGTCCAGAGTCAATGTTACCGCATAACTCTTATCTTCTTCACTCTTGTTAAGTTCATTATAGATAACCAACAGTTGAATATGGTTTTCATAGCTCTGTGCAGTTTGAAGAAGCATATTAATTAACTAGGGATTCTTCCGAGAAAACCTGTGGATCGAATATGCGACCTCGTAAAAATTGATCTCAATGACATAGTAACCACTAGCCACTCAAGCGCTATTGCAAACAATTTTATACAAATTCGAGGAGCTCATGAACTTTCTCAGAGCTTTCCTGATGATGTGATGAGTATAGTTATAGTGTGCAAAATGTGTGCGATAAATAAAGCCAATAATGAACGTGAAAATTCAGTAAAACTGCTCTGTATGGTTTTCTTTTCTTTTCATTAAAACCGTTTTGAATATGCACAGTGGCATATGGCATCATTTTGGTGTAAAATCTTACTTCAACCAGTTCGGACATTTCACTCAAATGACAATTCAATACAACAGGATCCTCGTTGGATGATTGATAATTTCCGTAAATTAATAGTAATTGAAATATACTTCAGATAAGTATGATGTAGATGGTTCTTCAAATACTTAAACATGCTCTAACAACTTAAAATGCAACTCATAGTAACATCTATTAGTATAACTCGACAATGTAGATACCAGGTATCATTTGGTGGAGCATTTACGTTATAAACCGATCGATACTTGACGGGCGCGCCACATTTAGCTTACCCAATGATTAGCGGAGAGCGTTGTGAAGGCACGTAATTAGAAACAATTTCAGCCAGTGATTGCTCGGAACGAGTCTACCAATCATAAGTGAACAGAAGTGAGTAGAGTTGGGGAAGGCTGAGAGCTGACAATGTCGACTCATGACTGTCTAAGCCCAATGTCTGTCTGTCAAGTTTATCTAACTATGAAGTTGAAATACGTTTGTCTGTATGCCGCTTTAGCAGGAAGTCCAAACTAGATTCCCCTTCCGAATACGCAAATGCAAAATGCGACAGTTCTACTCAAGTATGTGCATAATTCATGTTGCGTTCATTCTTGAGTAAACGATCTTATTAATACGAGCCATCACCACATTCTGATTGTTGCAGCATTTTTCACCAATAAAGCAGCATTTGATTAACCAAAATCTGTTGCATATTTGCTGACAACTGTGCGCAACGAGGGCATAAGATATTTTCATTGTTGACACTTCAATTTCTAGGGTATATTGTGTGATTTTCATTCGCCGTGTTTATATGTTCTCGCATAGAAACTTGGTAGAATGGTTGATGATTCGGTGAGTTTGAAACGAATTCGACCAAAACGAAATAAAAAATAGAATACCATGAAGTTGAATAAAATTTACCCGTTATTTTATCTACAACTCTCACAGCATTCGCATCATCATCTGATTATGTCCCCTCCTCATACACTGTTATTGTGCGTTTTAAAATATAAACATATTCAAACGTATCCTTTTCTCGGTGATAAGAACGGTGTCCTACTGATTGTTATTGAAAACTTTCAGTATCACTGACTGATTTCTTTTCATTAACCACCGTTTCTTCATAATTCTATTAGTATGCCGTCTGAAGAAAATGGTATTTTTTTTTTGGGGGGGGGGGCGATCCAAAGGAGACCTAACACTATAGTAATCGGAAAAGGAAGGGCATCAAACGGAACCCCTATAGGAGGTTTATCAATAGAAATATATGCATATATATATATGTACACATGCACATATAACTTATATCAGTCTTTGCGAAGGAGATGCGTTGTGAATTATTGAGTTCCTCCTTTAAAGCGCTGTTCATTTTGAGAGGTCCATCATCTTCAATCTCCGTCGCAGTCCAAACTGTTAGTCAAACAAATTTTGGTGCAATCATCTTTATTAAAAGATATTATTTCCTTGTTTGGAGGGACTCGATCTTAACAGGTTGCTCCGGCCAAAGCAGGTGAACTTGCTTGAGGATAATACTCCGGGACTTTTGGACTAACTATGGTTGCACCCATAACGCAGCGGGGCAGTGTGTTAATACCACATTCCCCTGGAGGCTGCTGTCCAGTTCATTAGATCTTGCTCCTTTCCGATAATGCTAAAAGTCCCAGGTGCTTCGATGCACAATTTAAACAGTGACCACTGCCATAACGAAAAAGGTATGNNNGATTCTGGGCCAGTGGTTCATCCACCCGGTTATAGCCCCGATTGTTGAACAATAGTCCTTTCGTTTTAGTGAGAACCACCTCATCCAGAGGAAGGCAGTGGTTAGAGCTTTCTCAGTAGAGACTATTTGAGATTCCTTGCGGTACGTTTGCGTTTTGAGAAATGCGAGAGAAAAGTAACCGGTCACAACACGCGGCACTCACCCTTGACTATAATGAGCCTTTCGGAGGTAAATCTGAAGATTGCGATCTTTGAGAAATAACGTTAGTCAGTTAAAGTTAAAGTTAGTCAGTTGACAGTAATTGCTGAACGTTTGTTGATCCTTCACTACTATCCTTTAATACTCCTAGACATAACCAGCTCAAACAGCACAAGCAACTGCATCATATCAATTGCTAATTTATAGCGAAAAACATATTATACCATGAATCTCTCGGGAGCTACACATTACACTAGTATCACAAGCTAGGATTACCACAGCCTTAAAAACCTTCACAACCGTCATCTGAGCTACTTTTTAGTTCAATATATAACCAAAATCCATTACATTGACCATGCAAGCTCAGATATATTTTAGAATCAATTGGAGGCATTCATTCTGTTTTTAATCACGTGAGCAACCGAACTGACCACATCACACTTCACGCTTGGGACCGACTGTTCAGATCAATCCATCAGAGTCACAATCATTTCAAATATGCCATGCATTCAGAAAATGCGGATTCATTCTGAAGGCATTCTTAGTTAGACCGGTTTGGAAACTAACTGTATGCTCAACAGGGTTTGCAACCTCAGTTGATCACACTTCCTGAATGATAGAATGCATGATTTGAAAACAAAATTAAAACTAACCAAAATTCAGTTTTAGTTTATCACGACGATGAATATATGTATATGAAAACGTTGATCGTCTAATGTGTGAAATCGTTACTCGAACCCGCACACACAAACAAAGTCCGATCTAAGCATTGTAGAAATCAAGTAGTTAATGATTTGTTTATCAAACTTGTAGGTACCTGTATGAAAGTGGATAATAAGTGATTTAGGAATAATATTCGAGAGCACTACAGAATTACGTCACAGGCAGTATCAACAGAAGACGTCATTCGAACCGAGTTATCAGCTAGCACAGTATAGCGGAAAAGTCAGTCGATTGTTCGCAAAACGTTTGACACCAATTTCACATCATTAGACATAAGATTGATCCACAAGACTGTTGTGATCATGTTATTTTGTTATTGCCAAGGCGTAATCCTCAACTTTCCTGGTAATGAAATTAGTTCATCGTTTTGAATATACTTTAGTAAATTGCATCGACGGCTTTGCTAAATAATGATCTGTCCCCTCAGAAAAGTCTTCATTGTTTGAATATCTATTTGTTGATGTACCGTCAAAGATATTTAAAATGCACTTTAGCAAATTCCGGACTGATTAGCACATTCTCTGCAATTACAACTTGGTGCTTATCAGTGAGACTGTACGTCACATGTCGAGCAATAGTTGTTTCGAGTTATCTGAACAATATCAAAATTTAATATTGATTGGATACTGATCCAAAATTGCGCACGCTTAGCAGGCACTTCTTGATATATGCTGAATGCGGTGTAGGCGGATCGTAGCTCAGTACTGCATGACCTTATTGTGAATTTTTGACATGTTTAGTTCTCACATTTGTTTTATTGAGAACATAAATCATCAAACATTTCATAGTTTAGAATTGTAGTCGAAAATAATCTAAGCTTCTGATGAATTCAAGATCCAGAATTCTATTCTCAGTTGAGTCGATAGATTCCCACTACTGATTACACCTGATCAGGTCGAAACAATCGAACAGTGTACTCCAGCCATCCTTCTGCATGCTTTTTTTGTTATCTGCACGATGAACAGCAGTTTAGTCACACAATACAACTAGTGGCACAATCTCGTGAAACGTTTTCATGGATATTGGGAGATTTATCGGTAGTGTTTTTGCAACCGCAGAACGATTTTATAATGAAAAACAGAGCTACTAGATTTTTGGAAATTGAAGAATGTTTATCACCAAAAGAAGAGGCATACAATACTCCNCGTATTTTGCAATCTCTGCAACCTTCAAACTATTGCTTTTGTTGACTGAACATTTTCAGTTGCTACAGACTGTAAAACGCATCGGCACAAATCTCACGGGTATTGAAAATCATTAATGTGTTTAGACTGGTTTCAGATAAATTGTAATTAAGAGATCAATATGTTAGAACGAAATCTTTCCCTCTACCCCAAGCTGGATACCATTGCGAGCTAATGGTTAAATATTCGTTCGTCACAAAACATCATATAATAAATCGTGAATTGCGACTAAAAATGTACCAGATCTTGCTATCCTCGATTCAATTCTGCCAGTGATACACACAAGTAACCAACATGTGAGCTGTATACATATGCGACCTCTCAGGGAGCCAAAAATACTTTTAGGTTACTCTTTTTAACAGGGATTCGCAAAAGGGATGCTTTCATACGTATTTTGGAAGACAAGCTCAGATGCTATAGATCTATGGTTGGAAAGCAGCTCGCAAAATCGAAAACTGTAATATGGTGTACCCCGAAGTGAGAAACTGCTTGATCCAATGCCTCATGTTTAGTCGTAAAACTTGCCTTCAATTTATATCGGGTCTTTTGGATCCGAGAATTCTTACCACCATCCAAACTTACCACGCTGGTAAACATGTTGGAAACGATTCCCATTCTTTTGATTTAGCGTTTGACTACTTGGTTATGCTTTGTAATTCTACATGTCTACAACCTCTAATCAGTTCAACCATCAAAATGTCCAACAAGAGTACCGATCTTTGATGAACAGATAAATACTGTAATGTAACAAACTTTTGAAAAAAACAGCAACAACATTGATCATTCAGAAATTGGCATGACCCAAACCATTATCTACCTCTCAAATTTGTTGAATACAACACCATATGTCTGTCAGCTAATTTAATGATCTTGGTTCATGAATACCTTTGTTAATAAACAAATTACACTTCTAATTGTACACATAGAATGCATTGGTGAAGTACAACAAATTAGCGAGCAGTTACCACGCATATGTGAGTGTGCTATTGGTTTCCATGAAACAAACAGTATTGTGATAACAACAACAGCAACAACTGTTTTCACAGTGACGCGTCTTGCACAGAATATAAACGTAGATCACCCCAAAGTATAATAGGCTTGTTTCTCGTTTTTTGATAAATTCACAGCAGCAAATCTCATGCGTCAGAAAGTTCACAATTCACTTTTAAAATAATCTAACGTGAATCGACCCACAATCAAGGTTTCTCACAATCAAATCAAATATATTTTCTTGATATTTTCTGTGCTAAAGAACAAAGAAAGATAGCTACACTCTTGCTAACTAAAACTATGACGTTTAACTCACGTCAGCATTTAATGGTATAGAGATTTTTCCAGGTGAAACTTCTAAGCACTATGACATACTGGGCTATCCGCACTCATCTGTGTTGTATTCTCTTACAAGACCAAGCAAATTGATGCAACAGGTCACGATATCGTTCCACAACACGAATCAGCTTCGATTAATTCTTGTTCTAAGTTACTTAGTGTTTCTTAGTGAAGCGTTTAACTGGATCACCTAATCATTTGATCATTCATTGGACTATGAACCTAAGAAGAGCTGCACTGTAAACATGCTCTGATCGATAAAAGTGAGTGCCACAAGTTTCTCGGAGCGGTGTTACACGGACAAAAATAACTTTGCTTGCAGTGTTGATCAACCCATTTTGTTAGTATCACCGTGTGAACAGACACCAGATTGGTTCCATCCCAAATTGGTTCGCTAAAGTGATCTTCTGACAAGACTGGTCTTAAAATATCGGTGTGATTGATTCTAATCAAAATATACTTGTGTAACAATGAATAGGGAAATGTTTACGTTCTCCTCAGTTACCAAGTGATAAAAATTACATATTCTGAGTATTTTACCATGAAGTCTTAGTTCACACAAGTTGCTCACACAAGTTCTCGGACTATCTCGGATAGCCAGAGTTCGTATAAATGATCGAATCACTGATAATGGTAGCGGGATTATTGTGGATAATGAATGTGATAAAACGATAATGCAGTCTGTAAAAGAGTGAACGATTCGGGACGATAAAACACCCATTAAAGCATATTAATGGCACGCGGATCCGTACACGACTGGCTCCAATATTGAGAAAATGCTTCAGGCACATAATGTATCTGACGCAAAAATATACCATCTATTTTTATTCGTCATTATGGGACATGTTATCCTATAGATCATTTGTTTTATGGATGATTAAATATCCAGGAAGGTATCAATATCTCAAATAATTTTGCTGTTACGAATAACTGAGTTATTCCTAAAACAAACCGTTGTGCAGATAAGTTACAATTACATGAAAAATGACAGCAGAGTGAACTTAAATCGCTGGGTACATGGGTCACAGTCAGTATAGTCTTGTGCACGGACAGATGAAGAGTTAGACTGAAGGAAACTGTTTTATAGTTGCACAATAACACTTTAGTTAGATATTTTCAGCTTATTGTTGCTCACTGTATGTAAACGTCAGCAGTTTCGGCTATCTTCCTAGATTATTAGAATCCCCTCAGGGAATTCAACCAAAATAAGACATTCATTAGGAACGCATTTACACCAGCACTTAATTGTCTCCATTTTCATTAACTTAACAACCAAGAGCAGCACAATTCCTGAATAGTATATTGTAAGTTGGTATGAAAATAACAAGATACAACTTAACAACATCAAACTCAACTGCCTGAATGCAAGAGTGTCTCAAAAAATGAGGTGTTTTACACGCTGAACAAGATGGTCGAGGTACCGGATGTTGTAACCACGCTAAAATGACGTCAAGGCTTCCAGTGGGAATGTCACAAACAAATCACCAGATGTAGATTGTCGAATTCATCTGCATTTAGCAGAACCGACGTTATCAGATGCAGGTTTCTTAAGTGAATTTATTGAGAAAATCCCGAGATAGTTCATAATGCTGTTCATGCGATTGGATGAACGGTACATTTAGAATATCACACCACTTCGCATTTTGCATTCATATGACAAAACTGACTGAAAGGAACTCAGTTTATTATTAGTGTGGGTAGAACTGTGCTTTGATGGTACCTTTTCATAACTGGACTACACATTAAAAGTTATACCAAGTCTAGCTCAATCTTTTCATTATGCACCTTGAAAATAAAAAGGGCAACCGATACATATATACGCATTACTAATCGCTGATCTACAAACAACTTTTCCTATCCAAAAGGAGAAAATTGACTTTTAATACAGTTACGTTTCATATCAAACAATCACTTTTTTCATCAAACATTTTCCAATCTCAAATTTCACTAGACATAAATTAAAAATTTGACCTGAAAAATAAATCAAATATGCACAGGCACGCAGGCACGTACAGGCACATTAAAACTTTTTCGTATTTACCCTAGCGTCCTCACACAAATCGATAAAACCTTTTGCACACTAGACAGATTGACTTGTAAATTAGGCACGGAACATTCATTGCCCCTGTTGTTGAAGTGGCGTCTTGGCAAATCACTCCTTTGCATAGCCGTTGGTTACCGTTTGAATGCATGGTCGGTATTTTCCACGGTGTGTAGTTACGCAACCGAAGTATGACATTTGCGTTCGACTTTTCTTTCCGGTACGATAGGTCGAGATGCATTTAGATTGAAATCTATTTGCATTGATAATTCTTCACGTGAACCGAATATTTTTATCGAAAAGGGATTGCAAAAAATTGTTCAGCTCACGATGCCTGTAATTCTACTCTCTATGGATCCAAAGGTTCAGTGCGCATATCTGTTTCGCTATCTAATGTAATAGGCTGTATTAGTCAATTTACCACAAAGAATAAAGCAGATTTATTTATTATTCGTTGTGAAGACGAGGGTAAAAAACAGAATGACGAAGGTGTATATTATCGACCGTCATGATAAGAGCTAAAGGTTTGGTTAGCCTGGACCACAACCGGTTATGATGTAATGTTGTTAAGGATTTTTGGAGAAGCGTTTTCGAAGTAAAACATTTATTCGTTTTGGTTTTCTTCATAAAGTTTAGTGAGTCAAAGAATAAAGGTTTACAGTGTAAGAAACTAAAGCACACAATTGAAAAACGTGAATGGACCGATATCTTGCTATATGAAACTATTGAAGGCAAATCTCGAGTTGAACTTTTGGTTTATATGGCAAACGAAAGGTTGTCTAGTATATAGTTTAGTCGGAGCTGTGCAGATACGGCAGAAACATATAATCTTGCAAATTCAGATTAAAATTTAGATTATTGTTCCTAATGCAGAATGCACTGCTTGCGCGAATGCTTTGCAAGTAGTTGGCTCGAAGCCAGAACCGCCGGATAAACTGAATTCAGTTCAGTAACATATTCGAACATAAACAGAAAATGACGGGCGACGCGCACTATGGTACAGAGAGAGGCATCGTGCACAACACTTGGCCATATTACGTGGTTTGCTGCAGCATTTCGGACTCCAATTTAATACCGCATTAAATTACTAGCTGCATCAGAAATACTAGATCCCATGATCAAAATAACGATGACATCGCGTTTTCTAATGCATTAGAACTCCAATATCCATTCTATGAGCGCACTGTTTTAGACAAGATACGACACCCTCGTGCGCTTCAACGATCCTATTCACAGACCATCTAATTTCCGCAACGTTGTTGATTTCACCTGATTAGCAACACATTTTTCATCGATCTTACTCAAATATTTTCTAGGTATCAGTGAACTGGAAATTGACGTGGAATAGACAGTTTATTCACTTCTATATTTTTGCCCCTGATCCAGGCAAAAAAGAATGCTATTCGTATTTCGGTTAACAAAGCGCAGATTATGTACACGGTGTACACCACTGATTGTGGAATTCAATTATCCTAGTGTATTTTTGTACCAAATGGCTAGTCAAAATGGTTAATTCCTAAAATATTTCTAGTTCACAAGGAACACCTCAGAGACGTAGAAGTTGAAAAGCGTGGATTAGTGCAACTGTTGTTCAAGAGATTCGAATGAACAAATTACTCGAATAATTGTCTTCAGTAGGGTTAGCAGAATACTTTACGCTCCAAAAATAAAGAATGTACAAACATCTTAACCTATATGCATTGTCTACTGAAGGACAGATCACCAGATTCTAAAGTTGCACTGTCTGTTTACTCATGTGTTCTGTAGTATTGGTTTTGTTTTCTGTACAATATGGCGCTTAATCAAACGCTTTCGCGAACGGCTTGCTTGAGGATAGAAACAGGTAAGGTCATTGGTAGCGCGATGTGTTTGCACCTTGTTTAGTTGAATCTCTTAGTGCGCTCGTTCTGAGCAATTCACAATGGTTGATGTAGACGATCAAGAACAGCAAAGAATGGTTTCCTGGCCGTGGCTGATGCCGTAAGCATTGAGATTCACACACACAAACACATTTGTGTGCCCAGAAAAAAGCGTGCAATCACCCGCCTTGGTTCACTTTATTCACTCCAACACGTGGGCAATTATTTGAACCTTTGACACTGACGAAAACCTAGGCACATATGGTTGATGACAGATCTAAATGATTTGGTTTGTAATTACTCATGCCTTCTTGTTCTTAGTGTTAGCAACGGCATGAATACGAATAATTGAAGACGCATTTAATCATCACACTCTGTTATTCCCAGCGTGTTCTGTGTTCAATCGGTTTTGGAAAATGTAACGCACAATGAGGGTTTGGTCTAGAATACATACCTAAATCTTATTGGTGCATTCCTTTCTTCATCAATAGACCTCAGATTAGGATTGGTCACTGGAAAGAGTTCCTTATGTATGTTTTCATCGATGAAGATGTTTTTATAGACCATTTTGTTTTGTTGAATTCTCTGGTGGAAACAGTTTATTGCAATAAGCCTCCGAACACAAACTTCTACTCGGTAGAAGAATATCCATTCAAACACCGAAAGGGTCTTGGGTTAATAACTCCCGTGCGTTTTATTGGTGCGTTATTTTAACCAATCACGATAACGTAACCCACTGTTTCTCATTGTTGAGAAAAACTTAAAACGCGCAAATGGGTTCGCCTTGAATAGAAAATCGTGTTCAACATCAAAATAGTTATTCATTGGCTGTCGATGTTTTTTTAAATGAATATCATTTATCTTCACTCCTCACTCCCTTTGGACGGCAGAAAGTTTATTCGTTTAACTTTTCCTTTTTAACTTCCCCGTAACACTCTACAGTATTAATAAAAATTCGAACTACGATTATTGAAAAACGCGCTCAATTTGGCATGACCATCTGAACCGGGGAAAATGTCAACAGATTTTATATTTATCATGGAAGATTGATTGTAAAAACTGGTTCTTATAAACAACTCATATTGTAGTCATATCTTGGAGGGTTTTTGTCGTCTAGTTTCTGCGTAACTCAGATAGATATCACGTATTTGTCAAAAACCTGGATCTGATTCTATCTGTCCAGACAACAGAAAGAGCATCACCCATGGTTCTAATTCTATTATTGATCAGACAAGTTTTTCGATTTAGCTTTGCACATTTCTGTGAACTTCTACAGTTAAACACAGGGTATAACTCTTCAAAGCTTTACAACAACTTAAAATGTCTTCCTGAGATCTAGTTAGTTTTGTATTATGGGTTGATACTGTGTAACTCGTTTAATAATAGTACACTATTTAAGTGCTCCTCACTTTGATTGTGACTGTCTTCAACGGAAATGCTTAATTGAGACTGTCATCAAACACCAACGTCTGTTGGATGACGTTTCAATCGAATTTACCGGTATACGTTTTCAGCTGAAGTCTTTTGAAAGGTCAAATACTTTTGTTTCTCCATCTGCAAAGTGTCTCTTTACTTATGGAACATTTATGGGCACTTTTATCCAACAAGCAAGCCGTGGACTTAATGCATTAGATTTCATTTCGATCGGCAGTTCAAAGATGAGATTGCAAAACGTATCGAATTGTTTCCGATATAAATAAAGTGCATTTGTCCACTTGCACCAATTTATTCATAATTTTATTCTTTCGAATCAACGTCACCCCTATCACCTGGATTTTATCAATTATTTTATTCAAGAGATTCGCATGGAAAACCATTAGCACGAAATCCGGACAACAATGGAGAGGAAAAAAGAGGGATAGTTGATTAAAAAATAATGTTCCCTATTTCCAAATGGACCGACCAATCTGATATTTGGAGCAGGATTATGGAAGTAAACTTGTGGAAGTCTGTAGATTATAAAAGTGACATTTGAACCTATTTCAGCCAGGATATCATTTCAAACCCACTTTGTACAGTATCATGCACTTAATCATCTCTCGTTTTATTACAATTTCTCAGAGGTTAAGTTTTATCCACTAGGGTTAATAATGCTCCTTGTGGAATAAAGGTAGTATTTATGAAAAAGGAAAAAGCATTGGTGAGTAACATAATAAATAATAAATGTTTTGTGACTTTAAGTAAAATGGGTGTTGCAGCAAACGCTAATTTTAAGTGTCGTATATCAAACAGGGTCCATGATATTAAGCATCTATCAGATAACAAGTCACTCTCTCAAACACGAAATTTTTTTTGGTCTCGAGTAGAGTTATGTAAATTTTATCAGGACGTCCAATGTGCGGTAGATAACTCAATGCTATGGGTACATGCGGTAAGTATGGAGTCAACATTACTCGTTGCTTAGACCGTTCTCCTTGGAAACGCGTCACATTACATTACACAACGTGGCCTCAGTATAAACCAAAGGTTGATGTATTTAGCCCCCAGTGTAATTAGAATGTTTTCTCAGACCATCATATGCATAGATAAAATCCGTTTGCAGTAAAAACCCACAAATGCAAATATAGTGCTTCCCTCTCTTTTATTTTGATGTTTTCAATACATAACCGCAAAGTATTTCTATCACAAGGACATTTTTGCTCGAGCAGTTTCCGTCACAAAGCAACGATTTTTATGACACCGATCGAAACCAGCTGCATGAAATAGTTCATAAACCTAAGAAACGTGGGCTGTTTTCTTATTCAGTTATTTTTAATCTGTTTACAACAAATAACAGCGAAAGAAAACTAATGTTGTACATAGGCTTTTTCACAAAAATATACATGGTTTATAAATAAGATTATTGCTCTTTTCCAAACTTTTATAATCGCTTTACCGCTGAATATCGACCTCTCGATGATTCATGAATGGAACAGTTGCGTGTTGTATTGGTCCAGTTTTCTCTTCCGCTAAACAGAATCCTGACAGGCAGTTTATTTCTAATAGGAGACCGCTAAGTGCGGCGCATATGAAAGAATAACCAAAATTGCTGCACTGGTAACGCTGAATACATTTTCACAAAGAAATACAGTTATACGCAGTGAGTGTTTCACGTGTTTCAACATCCAAAATCACCAAACTCACCAAGGATAATATTATCTACTGTAAGGTCTATTGGCATATTGGCTTGTTGTGTAACGCAGTAAATTGGAGTCTCAAATTGCAATGCTGCAAACCGTACGTCAACGCGTAAGTGTTCAAAGAACGTGGCAACCTCCCTGCCCCGCCCCGTTCATCCTCCACTGTTAACACCCAATCACGATCAGCAGAATCTTTTACAAAAAGAGAGAAAACGAAACAGAAATGAAACCAAAGTTTTTGGCTCAGAATGCCCCAAACAACGAAATAGTTCACCTCGAAAGAAAACTAATCCTAAGGATAACTTGTCCTAAGCAAAGGTTCTTAGGGTCAGCTGGAACAAACCCGTGGGACTGATAGGTAGGTTATAAAGTCCGTCGTCTCCATTTTTTCGATACCCAAGCGAATGGCGATGAGATCGGTATACTTGGCACACACATGGCTCCACTGATAGTGTGCATAAACAAAATTCATTGAAATTGATTCACATGGAAACGATTCATTGGGGAAGTAGTTAAAATGTCTCGACTCAATTAACAAATATTTAAATTAACCAACGGTTTGCAGCAAGCTGCAAAGAACGAGATCCAAGTTACCCAAAGTCACCCAATCCCGTTTCTAGACTGTTTCCCGTTTAGCAATGATACCTATTACACACGAATTTGTCTGGGTATCGTCTCAAAAAGCTCGTTCGAATATTGATTATTATCCGATGTTTGAAGCTGAACAAGTATTATTTCAGTGTGGCTCGGTGCTGAATGCAAAAAAATGGAACGTTTACCACGTCAGACGTGCAACGCTCACGCACTGTCAAAGCATCATACCGATGTGTGCGCGATCAACAAGCAGTCCAGTGAGTACGTGGTTTTCGCGGAAAACCGAGGAAGACCTGGTCTCTATCCATTTTAATTCGCATTCGACTTAGTTAGACAGTGTGCTGGAAGGAGATCCAATCCAGCTGGAAAGTTTTACTTCATTTTTAAATGACCAGATATCTCACTATATTTCTGCTTTTTCTCCCTGTCTTGCTTATTGGCATAATTAACTTCCTAAAAGTCTTTCTCAGACGAGGAAATTCAGCCAACAATAATAATGCGAGATGACGCACTTCAGTGGTTGACTACAGTTGTGACTCAGTTGAGGTAGAAAATCAACGAACTTTGTAAGTATTTCCATTCCAAAGGTCCAGATTGAAGATAGTGGTTTCATATGAATAACAGACGTTTGAAATTCAGATGCGAACATTTGCATTTTCCTATCAAACTGCAGAACGTTTGATGCGAAATAAATATTGATTGGTTGAGCGAATAGAGGTTCTGATGAAAAAGCATCTCAGAAATATAGATTGTTAGTGCCGGAGATTTTGGATCTTGTCATTTCACCGATTGAGAGAAAATCTTTCGAGGTGTATGTTCAGTCGATCGTGGATAAGTAAGTTGAACGCATCCAAACCACGCTGCGTCAGCGACTTAGCCATATGAAACCCGTGCGTGATTTTCCTGTCAACCCTGAGCAATATGTTCACATTCGATCATGTGTAAATCTGGACAAGATGTTGTTACAAGTATTGTCTCTAGGACCAAAGTTTTGTTTTCCTAATGGCAGATCTAAGCAACTTGATGCTGAGGTGGAGTTTGAAAACTTCTATGCACACCTTTCGGATCTCGTTCCCTCGTCAACCTTGGAGTTGGAAAAGCTGAAATCAACCTTAGTCAATGCATGCTATCAACATCAGAGTGTGAAAGTAAAAACAAGTGAACTAGTTACACCGGAGCATCTCAGAGACCTGCAGAAAAACAGAGAAAGCATGATATCCTAGCCCGACAAAGGGGCGGGAATCGTGCTTCTGAATCACGCAGATTATGTACAAAAGATGGAAGCCATTTTGAGTGACAGGTCGAAATTCACCAAAACAACAGAAAAGAATAAGACCGCTCAAATAGAGGGTGCCTTATCAAAGATTTTGAGATGTTTAAAGCAAAATGGCGTAATCGATGCGACCACTTTTGAACGAANTGAACGAATCCGGTCAACTGGGACAACGATTCCCAGACTCTACGGGTTGCCGAAGGTGCACAAGGAAGGGATACCCTTGCTACCGATTCTGGATATACGCAATTCACCGTACCACGCACTTGCAGAATAGTTGGCAAAATTATTAGAGCCCGTAAGAATTGGATTAGCGAAACACAGCGTACGAGACACATTCTCTTTTGTGAANCTGTGTAGTTACGTACAAAGTAACAATGTTGAGATAGGCCTTCCTTTGGAAGACCTGAAACGACTGCCTTATTTTTGCACATACAGCGTCCCATTCAAGTTCGACGAGCAGATTTATTGACAAAAGGATGGTGTAGCTATGAGCTCACCTCTAGGACCGTTGTTTGTCGATCTGTTTATGGCGAAACTCGAAAATAACCAACTCAAATCTTCCATTCAGGATTGTGTGTTATACGAACGTTATGTGGATGATATTTTGTGCGTGATCAATACAACATCAGGAACAAATGAGCTCTTGAGTAAATCCAATGCTGTTCACCAGAACATAATTTATACTTTAGAATTGGAAAACGACAAAAAATTGGCATTCCCAGACGTCTGTTTGAGTCGTAGATCGGACGGCTCGGTGCAACGATCAGTGCATAGGAAGGCGACATGGAAGGGCCAATATATTCATTTTTGCAGCTTTGTACCGCTCAAAGTGAAGAGGAATTTGGTGCGCTGTGTAGCAGATAGAGAAAGGAAAATTTGTAGTGAAGACACAATAGAAGAAGAGCTCCGGTTCTTACGTACTGTCTTCACACACAATGGCTATTCAGAACGATTGGTTAGCANTGATTCAGTGCTGCGGAGATATAAGGAAGAAGACTGAGGTCAGAAAGAGGTCGGTATACATCGCCTTGCCGTTCAAAGGGGATACATCAGCAGAAGTAATGCAAAGGAGACTATCAGATTCTGTTATTTATACCTTCTATGAAGCAAAGCTCAATGTTCTGTTCACTTCCCAGCCAATGGTGTGTTTACGAATAGCGGACAAAATGCCGGATTCTACCGTCTCATTTTGTGTGTGCTCATTTACGTGTTCCTGTGGAACCACGTACATAAGCCACACGGTCAGGCGTTTGTCCGAACGAATCCGTGAACACCACCCCTCATGGTCAAACACAGGAACGATTAAGTCACTCACCATTTCTCATCGTCACTTTTCACCTACCGCGTACACCATCAATAAAATCAAGGCTGCGCCGATTTCAAAAAGTAATGTAGAAGTGACGTCTATGGCAATGAAATAAACTTGGGCATAAATCCTCTTAACCCATGGTTATAACTCTTCAGTCATGATATTAGAAACTGGAACAAATTCCTACATTGAGAGTCATGTTACAAGCGTTCGATCAATATTCGTATTTGTGAGGTCTCACTCTTTCTTGTAACACACTTTTATTAACATCTGTGAAACATTTCAAAATAAACTTAAATAAAAATTCCAAAATATTCATCATTCACTATCACCTTTTGAAACAGTCTTCGAGAAGACTCTGGATAACTCTACCGACGTAAGATCCTCTTCAGGGTTCCTTAGCTACATATTTTCTCTAGATAAGTGTGCGAATTTCTAAGTAATGTGAAACGACACCTCACACAAGACAGAAGGGGGTAATTCGTAACCGATGAGGGTCAA